>BMAO01032204.1:0-76351 GCA_019973975.1 Trichonephila clavata | reverse complement strand
TATTTGTGTTCTTGTGATTTAGGATCATGACCAAATGAAGATATTGATACTTAACAAAAACCTCACTTTCCGACTTCAGCACCACATTAGAATGTACCTTTTCATTTTCATTCGATTTAACGATTACCGCAGCCCCTTTCATTTCATATTTCCCTCTTTGATGGAATTAAGGACTCGAACGAATAACCCGACACGTAACATCCCCAACCAAGAAGCTAACCGATTTGGACAAAGGAGAACATTAGAATATATTTTTATAAAATGACCAAGGTATTAAAAAAAAATCTTAAAATTAAAATTATTTTATCAAAATTAATAATTCTAAGAGTTTATTATAAACTAATTGTAGTTACTGTTTCTTCGTAAGGATTAAATTTATAAAATAACATTCCATTGGAAGGTATAACATTTTTTTTAACAAAGGACCCGATGCAAGACAATGTATGCCAAAATTTTAAACATTTTTTAATGAGTGCTCACCTTTTAAATAAATTTCAATGGACAGCAATTTGGCTTCGAGAACGAAATAATGGTTAAACATAAACATATACAGTCTACTCTCAAGAATCCAAAGTTAAAGGGGCTACTGAAAAGCTTCGAATTATCAGAGGGCAGGAATAAACTCCTAAGAAATACATAAAGAGAAATTTTTTTCTTACACATTTAAGTTTGAAATTTTGTAATAAAACAACATTGTACATATGCATAAAATTATTTTAAAGTATTTTTAAAAAGCACATATTACACAGTATAAATATTACACAGAAGTTACAAGTCCTATATTAAAATAATATATTTATATATTAAAAAACAACAATTAAAGAATACATAATGAACGTAATTATTTTTTGACGAAAAAAATCTGTTATCTTTTTTTGTTTTATGGTATTCAATCTAACTTTGTCAATAGAATTTTCTAGAATAAATAAAGCTTGAAAAACGTCCATATCAACATGATTTTGATGGAAAAAGTTGAGCAGTTTGTTTAGTGACACTTTAGCTTCTGTCAGAGTTAACTCCGATAGTCATCAAAGAGACTACATTACAGGGGAGACAAGCAGAAGCAATACGACACAAAATATGTAAGATTCAACCTTTTGCTACAGGACTCTACATAATAGGGAGTGTTTCAATTGTCGAGAGTTTTATTAGATCACTTCGAATTATCGTGTGTTGGATTCTGGCCAGCTATAGATTTTACTTCGAAATACTGAGTGTACGAAAACGTATTGTTTTAGTTCGAAATATCAAGAGTTTCTATAGGGGCTGAGCATACACTTCGAATTAGTGCGAGGTTCGTATTATCGAATATTTGAATTAGCGAGAGTCTACTGTATTTGTGTCTCAAAAAAGGAAATTAACATGCCAGAAAGATAAATAGAAACTGATGAAGGGAAATATTTAGACAAAATATTACAGAAAAGTAATAAAGGTTGTTGTAGGCTTCAGCACGCTTGACTTTGAAACCAATAATCTAAAACTATTCGAATAAAAAAATTAGGTTTGGGATTATATTGCACTTCTTAAAATGCTGTCATAGATACTATATACTTCTGGCAAGCTTCAAGTGAAAAATAAATTAAAATGGCATTAACTTAAGTCAAAAACTATTTAAAACAGATAAAATTGGCTCGTTGAATTAAACTACTATCAACAAAGGTACCCAAGCAAAACGAAACACAGGCCATGTTGACAAAAAATTTAAAAAAATTAAGTGCTAAAAGAATTGTAACTTCTTTTATTTAAAAAAGAATTGTAACTCTCGGCAGCAAAGAACAAATAGACACATATAATGATAATTAAAATCTCCAAAAAATACAGGAAGAATAGAGAGTTTTAAAAAACTTAAACCGTGATTACCATGCGAAGAAATCCAAAGGAAAATATGAGGAAATTGCTTTGAGGTGCCATCCATAGGTTCAGTGAAAAGCTTCTGGATAAAATATGTTAGCTGTCTTTCCATTTTAAGTAAAGATAGTTTTTACAGATTACATAAGTCATGGACAAAATTATAAAAAAAAGACAGTCAAAAAATATTAAAACAATTACTACGAGTTATTTTTTCCGTGTTATCTGAACACTTGTTTTTTTTTTTTTTTACCTAACAAAGAGAGTGCAAGATCTTGGGGCTACGGATTTAGTTCAAATTATGTAAGAAGTGTGGTAGATTTAGTTTCCCTGTCGGTGAAGATATATAGTTTAGGGGCCACTACTCAATAAATTTTTAGATATTTGCAATTCAAGATTCAATTCATTCGTTAAATTCAGTTCTGTAGCAAACGATTGCACGTAATGGGCTTAGCCTAGCAGCAACGGATCAATGTTCTTCGTCGTTAGGAGCCGGGTTCGAGTCCGTGAAGGGTGAATAACTTTTTTTTTAATTTTATGTTTATTTTTACATATAAAGATACATAATGGAGTTTAAATAAAATGGAAATGAAATGGCTTTAATGACTAGAAACCTTATAAGAGTTTTATTTGTCATTATCATTCGCATAAGTACAGAATAATATTTATTATACAAAACAATAAAAGCGTTTCGCAAGAACAGGAGAAAAGCCCTTTAACTGATAATCGTGCTGGAAACAATAAATTGTGAATGAGGAGAGAAAAAACGCCAATTAAAACACTCAGGTCCTAATGAACATGTCAAGTACCACGACACCTACCACCTCCAACACACCACACAACAAACCCACAGATTAACACGCCCACACCACTTAGTCTAATAAATGAATCTAATACCGATGAGAACAAATAAATTGTGAAAGGAAACAATAAATAAAATGTTTATCAGATTAACAGAATTAGTATAAAAATATGACTAGCTTCTTACCCTTCATTGTGGTGAAACTTCTCATAAAAGCAAAGGAAACATAATTCCGAAAAGCATCTCGCGCTTTGAATTAGAGCAATATTACCCATTGCGTGAATTGCATCTTCACAGAACTGAATTTAAAAAGGGAATTGCATCTTCAATTGCAAATATCTAAAAAATTATTGAGTAGTGGGGCTTATAAACATATATCTTCATCAACTGGGAAACTAAATCTACCATCCTACAAAATTTTAACCAAATCCGTAACCCCCAAACCTTGCGCACTCCTTGTAAGACCAAGTTTTCATCCTCCCCTTCCTCGCGTGTTGTAGCAGAACTAAATGAGAGGATAGCATGTGCTGTCAATAACGTAACCATGCTGAGTTGAGTGAGTCAGGAATTGGCTTATAACATTGATGTATGCCGTGTAACCAAAATTTCACTCACAGAACACCTGTAAAGTAAGAAATAAAACTTAAACTGTTTCTGTATTCTTTCAAATACTCTTTTTTGCTGTATTCGTCTAGGTTTTTTTACTATAGTGCTTCGAAATCCTGGAGAGAATTATGAAAAACCCTGTATTATACACTTGAAAATTTAAGCCAAAAAAGAAATTGTATAATTCATTTTAATTGAAATTAAAATCTTGAGCACATATAACTCAAACTAATTAAGCTTAAAAATAAACTGAAAAATAAATTGCATATTAAAACTGAAATTGAAAACTACCTGAAAGAGATATAAATCAAATAATTTTACTTTGGGATCACTAAAAAAAAGAGTAGAGTATATTTAATTTAGAATGAATTACATCAAATCACATCAAGACAGAGTTGTAATACAAACCGTATTGCCAAAACTAAAATCAACTATTAAAAGAATACTCTTTTTTTTCTTCTTCTTCTTCTTGTCTTGCCAATGGATTTAGTGCACCTCTATATTGGTCCAAAGCCCCAATAACAAGCGAGGCCAGGTCTGGAATTTGAGGACTGTAAAGAATGTCCTGTGGTGATGCATCAAGTTTAAAACGAGATTCAAGAATGGCCTTGCAGCCCAAAATATGGTCTGGTGTTAATTGGGTTTGCTCACAATTTCTGCAGATGGGATAAGATCGGGAATTATCTGGAGATATTTTCATACCTTTGAAATGACCCGTGCGGGGTCTTGCTTCTGTAGACGACAAATTGAATATGTACGGACTCTTTTACGATGGTTCATTCACACAAAAAAAATTGTAAATGTGCTTCAAAAAACAAACTAATAAATATAAATATAAATAAATGTAACAACAATTAAAATATGTAGCATATAACAAATCCTAAATAAAAAAAAAACGACGCGCAAAATAATTTACCATATTGATAGAAATGCTTCGTATGACGTCCTATCACCAGAAGATTTACTTCACTATTGTATATTAAGCAAATATAAATCAAGCATCGAAAAAATCTCTCCGTTTGCATACCTTAATCATTCAGTGTACTAAGTTTCACGCTTCTGGGTTTACAAATAATAAATTCTTTCTTTCATTTGTATTGATGTCCGTTTCATACCAAATGAGTTTCTTATATAATTGTGAAAAATATTTGCAAATAAATATTAGCAACGGCATTTTTCCAGCTGTGAAATAAATAAGAAGATGATAAGTTCACCAATTGCTAAGAGAAAAAAAAAATTGGTATTTTTAAAGGGAAGAACTCAGATGATTGAAAACGTATTCTGGGTCACAAAGAAATGCAGTATTTTAATGATATTGATTTTGTAGCAGAAGATTATACCCTTTTAAAGGAATTATTTTCCTAAGTTGTTTAACGGAAAGATAATTTTTCCTGGGATATTGAACAATTACAGCTGATGTAAATTCAACTGTTATTTTATTTTTAATTCTTTTTTTTTAATCTTCTTAAGATTTAATTTCTTTTTCTCCTTATAAAACAATTTTCGCAGTAAAAAGGGTATTAAAACCGTTTGAAAAGGAGATTTTGATTCAAATAGAAACTTAAAATAGAATAAATGGTATTTAAAAAAAATTAAAATAACTCTTTTAAAAAATAAATGTTTTTTTATTTCATTATTTCTCTTTCTAGTGCCATTTGATTTTCAGTTAATTCTGTGTCCCTAATCTTCTTCCCTCTTATACAAGTCGTCTCAAAGATAATTTATACGCATTAACTGCAGTGAAATCAAAGTGGTATTATCAAAAAAGGAGGATACCAGGAAGGACAATTTCAGGAAAGGACACTGATCCATTTTATTTTTTTAACTAGAGATAAAATTACTCTCATGCAGAAAATCTCTCCTGCACTTAGAAGGTATTAAAATAGAAAACTGTGTCTTCTTACATTTTTAACCGGAGAGTACAGATTATAAATAGTAAAATAGTGATGTTATATACCAGAGGTCAGCAACTTATGGTACGCGTGCCACATGGTACAATTCTCAATGGCACTCTGCACTATTCTATAAATTTGTAAATATTTGAGATGATGGAAATTGATAAATTTGTAATGGACCTTATCTGATAAACGTCTTCAGAATTATGGACATTTACGAAATTACAAAAAAATCCAAAAAATAACTCCAAAGATAAGTTTACAGGTATTTTGTAAATTATTGAACGGTCATTGTTGGAGAGATTTAACTGCTTTTTTTAAATAAATTTATTTGCAAAACTCCTCATGCTCCACATTGCATAACATGAGGCTTACAGATATAAGTGGTAACAACATTACAAAACAATAATAATAACAAAAAAAAACATAATTAAGAAAAAAAACATAAGGGGGAAAAACACAAAAAGGGAAAAAAAACATAAAGAGCCAAAACTAAAATAAAGGAAGGGAGGAAATTCACAAATATAAAGAAAGGAAAGTATCTGTAAAATTTTAAAAATCTATACTGTAAACAAATTTTCTCAAGACAATTGCTTTCAGAACAATTGACTAACAAAGACAAAATGGGTGGTCAGGAAATACCTAAGCATTTTAACTCCTTTTTAAAAATTTTCTCTTTTACAACAATATTGATTACAATACAAGACATGTTCCGTGGTTTCAGCGTCCAGACCACAAGAACAAATATTATTACCAATTAAGTTAAACCTAAATAAATAGCTCTTAAAATTACCATGTCCTGTTAGAATCTGGGATAACTTAAAATCAGTAACAAATTTCTTACATTTTAGCCGTTGATAAATGGTCGGGAAAAACTTTTTAGTCCATAAAGCTTTAGGTGAGGCCAAGAGTTTGGAGTTCCAGTCGGAAACAGTTCTTTCCCAAGCTAAATGCTTCCAGTGGGACGATGGCACAGGCATCGAAAGGCTCATATCTTGGCAAGTTGCCTCTTTAGCCAACTGGTCCGCTCTATCATTGCCGAGATTTCCACTATGGCCCCGAACATAAGAAAAGTGAATATCACAGTCTTCAAGGTTGTACACAGAATAGATTGAACCTCCACAACAACTTTTCCTGTAGAATTTATATTGCGCAAAGAATGAAGCGAAGAGAGCGAGTCGGTGCAAATAAGAAATTTGAGAGTATCGCCCTGACGGAGAGAGTCCTTAATATATGTACAATTTTAATTTTTTGAAAATATTTTCGTTGAAGAAATAAGTATATTTTATGCTGTTTACTCTTATGTTCGGAAATCTCTATAAATCATGCTAAAATAATACATAATGAAGCTTTAAATCTATATTATTGAACTGTGCATGCGTTTTAGCGGGAATCGAAATGTTTCAAACACGTCCTAGTGTGTGGCACGTAGAATCATTATGGTAGTTTAGTTTGGAACGCCAGAACTAAAAGGTTGCCAACCCCTGTTATATACACTGAATGGAGTTTGAAACAGTGAAAAAAAAAATTTAATTATACCTTGTTACTCACTTCTAGAAACATATTCCACAATTAGAATTTCTTAATTCACCTTTTTTTATAATAGAAATGATTTTCATTGGCAAATTCCTCAGACCGATTCTGATTCCCGATCCAATTCCGGTTTTATTAACAAGGCACAATTTCTTGAAAAATAGTTTCTTCAAATCACTGCTGTGAGCATCTGCTTACGAGGCAAACATAACGAGATATCAGTGAACTAATTATGAACGGTAAAATCGAAAAATTCCTGTGAATACCATCAAATGTAGATATTGAAGATAATGAAAAGTGGTTCTATTGGAAAAGAAATCCACAGAGTATTTGTTGAATGGAATTATATTCCTTTAGATTGCTCAAGAAGTATACGAGAAAATATTAACTCGGCGTTACAATTCAATGTTTAATTGAAAACATAACTACCCTTTTACAGGATTTTACATTTATTATTATTAATACGTCAAACCCTCAAAACTGTTTACAAATATTAATAATGACATAGAATCTTAGGAAAATTCTACAGCTATCTTGTTTACCTCGTCTCTCTGTTTCAATCCATTTCCCGCTCAAAGGAAAAACTGATTTCATCATTTAGCAGTGCCCTCTTTTACCCATCAAAAAAGCGTTGCCAGCTAGTTCTGTATACTGAAAATATCAATTAAATAGAAGGGTAGACTCTGAGAAAATATTAAGAATGATTTGCATGAGTTTAGTCGTGGACCACGTAAATAGGCTGTGTCTAATTTCAGATTAAAAACAAGGGATGACTGCTTAGCCCAGTGATCGGAAAACTTTTGGAGAGAAGAGCTCAGAGACGGATTAAGCGGGTGGCTGACCTAGCTACCGCCAGGGACCCTCAGTTCCAGAAGGGGCCCCACGCTTATAAATTCAACGTGTAACAAAAAGATCTAGAACAGATATTGCAACCCCGATGATTTCCACGTATTTGAGCCGTGTAGTAGCTCTAGCCATCTTTTCCCCGTGTATCGGTGTTGTTGCAATCTGTACAAATTTTTCACGCAAGCATTTTTATTTTGAACAAATAAATACTGTTCAAATCAAACAAGTTCATTTTCAGTTCACAGCCTTGCTTAATTACTCTCGGGTACAATTTACACTGAGGGGGGGGGGGAATCCCAACACCAAGAAAAAAATATTCTCGACTAATAAAACTTCGGTAATACAAATCGGCAATTGGCTACCTGTACAAACGTATAGGTAACATATTTAATTGATTAAAGTTTCAAGATCACAGGTTAATGTAAGCACGAGTAGAGCCATTTCAAATGTGAAATGAGGATGCTTTAAAAACCGGGTAACCGCCACAATTTTAAATGTAATCATGCAAACGTGCATGTCATTTGTCATACTGGTACCGGATATCAGTTTATGGGAGGGAATTGCATGCCTTTTGCTCTTGGTCGGTTAATATAAGGTTGTTTTATTCTGGTTGCAGATGAAACTGACAATGGCAGGCTAACGTAACATGTTGACACCATATAGAGCCTGTTGGATTGCAACAGGGATGAGGAAGCACGTTATCCTGTTGGAAAAAAACCCTTGAATGATGTTTATAAATCCCTGGGCAACAGTTTGAATCACCAGATTGACGTACTAGTTTTCAGTCAGGGTGTGTGAATTAACCTCGAGAGTGCTCCATCAATCAAAGAAAATTGCTCAAGCCAGACCATAACTCCACGCTCAGTCTATCTAGGTGGCAGAAAGATTGTTTGCAGGTGCTGATATGTTCTCCTTCTAATCAATATACAGCCATCACGGTGGTGGCGTAACATACACTCTTCAACCTCCGCATCGCGAGGCTGGGCCAGGATTATATGGCCCCCATAGCCTGAATGACATCAAGTATGGCTTGGAACCCCAAACCTGACTTTGCAGGGGGCCCTAATATTCTCCTTTACGCCACTGCATCACTGGCACCAAGACAGAAACAGCTTTAATTGGAGAACACAACACATCGCCACTCCACTCTCTGATTATCTCTAGCGTGTCATCACTGAAGTCACAAATGTCAATGGTTTAGAGCTAATGCTATGAACGCTACAGGGCGTCTGGCTGGGAACTACTTCTTAAGCGACTGATTTGTTACAGTTCACTGTGTCACTCTGGTGCCCGAAAAAAGTGTAATTTCTGCTGTAGATGCACTACGTTCTCCAGCCATGTGGTAAATAATGTGATCATCTCTGTCAGTGATGACCCGTGCATGATTGAGCCATAGTTTTCTTGAAGTAGTGCCATCCCTGGACCATTGCTGCAAAAAATCATGCACAGTGGATACATTCCTTCCAAGTCTTTCTGTAATATCGTGGAAAGAAAATCCACCTTTTTTTAGCTCTATTATACAGCCTCGCGTTCAAACTCAGTGAGCTGTTGATAATGGCTTATTCGTCATCTTAAAGTCATTTTGGACTAACATCAACTCACTACGTCAAATCTCAACGATAAATAACACTTGCGAACTTTATAGTGCGTGTTTGAAATACACTTGATTCACATCCTCCACGTGGAGCAACTAGCGCCACACTTATGCCCCTTGCAAGAAATTTGAATCAAAGTTATCTTTCAGATGTATAAACACGCCTGCCAAATTTCGTCGACATAACACAGATCCTTTTTTGTGAAGGGATTTTTATTTCCTTCAGTGTATTTTAGTAATGAAATTAACTGAAGTTACATTATAAAAGATATTTCTAGTTAAAAGCAAACTATTTCAAATTAGTTGAATTTAGGCCTTAATAGCAAAATAAAGATTATGATAAAAGCGGTCCTGGCTGAAATCCGTGATGAGGAAGAAAAAGAGCCCAATACTAGAGGCTACTTCCCTTTAGAACCAGATGGAAAAATATGAAACTTCCCTAATGATCCTGATTGGGAATACCATACTCCAGAGAATAAATGCTAATAGAAAATCATTGCAGCAAGTTGAGTATGAATAAGTAAAATGATCTAGCTTTCTAAAATCTCTAGAAAACCATATTCAAAATTTTAGAAATGAATTCGGATAAAGGGACAAGGAGCAACTGATTTATCAAGGCTCTCGTCTGAAGAGGAAGCTAGACTAGCTCGCAAGTAGTAAAAGGGGGGGGGGAATATCTTCGGTGAAAGTAGAGAAGTCGGTTATGAATTTTCGAATTAAGGGGAAATTTCACAGTTATTTCATTTTATGTCATATGCGATAGCGCAAGAGCAGAACTATCCCGAAGAGTTGAGATTTATCAGCCTGTGTTATAGAACACTTTATTGTATTTTTGATGAGAGGTTATAACCTCTCTGAAATTAAAAAGAAAGCTATACAAAAATTAAAGGAAACTTGCAAAGTCGATATTAAATCTTTTAATTTTAACGATATGGATTGGAGCATGAAAAGAAAAGAAAACAAAGATATAATGAGCCCCCACTAGATATTTATCGAGTTTCAAGAAAAATTCTAATGTGGAAATATTTTTGAAAATATTTTTAACAATAACGTTATCGAATGCTTCAGAGAAAAGATCTTTTTCAGTTTTAAGACCTGTTAAAAATAATTTTAAAAGTATTGTGTGAGAAATGACAAATTGAACAACATGGCCATATTAAATGCAGAACAAAATGTTTTGGACAAAATAGATATGGCAAAAATAATTGATGAATTTGCCAAAGAGAAATCAAGTGGTATAGCAAAACTGTAAGCTCTTCAGTAAGGTTTTTTAATTTTTTATATACAATTAAGATTTTCCTTCAGCCGTTGAGTATTATTGTTAATACATTTTATTTTGAGAATTTAAAGTAAGCGACTCTCTTTTCACTACTTTAGTTTTTCAGTTCTTGAGTGCATGGGCCTCAAACCTATTTCCGCCAGGGGTCTCCATCTACCTTAATTCGCCTCTGGAAGAGCCAAGTCGTAAGGAAAACAAGATAACCGTATTAAAGAGCCATTTACACAAAGAGTTCCTTTTGCACATAGAGCCATTTACACAAGGAGCCCCATATGCACGTGCATAAGGGAAAAGAGAGCCTCTGGTAGCAGTGCACTCCAATTAAAATTTTCACTATAATAACTTTAAAATTAAATTTCACAAAAAATAACATTTTTTCCATTCCTTCAACAACAAAAAATAAGATTTTTCGAAGATATTTTTATTTCTGTGGCTCAATGCAAGAGCAGCCATTGTCAAAATATAATGTTAGAATTAAGATTCCAAGCGTCATGAAAAAATCTTCCGACCAATAATACCGTTAGAACTTTATTCTGAAATTACATGTGTTAATATTAATAATTAAAATTGACTTCGATTGTTCATGCATGTAAAAGTCATTTCAACCCTCTTTAAACTAACCGTTAAACATGTCGCAAGATAAGGAATTTGCTTTTGTCACTTCTGTTTGGGATTTATGTGTGTTTGTTGCTCAGATTCCATAGTACTCCCTAACTGATGTGTGCAAATAAGCAAACTTTGCTGGAAATCTCTTAGGGGAATGTGTTTTCTATGGTGGCATTTCTACCAATATAAATTAAACTTTTACTGCTTTATAGAATAATTTTAATATGCTCACGTATTCTCAATGCCACTTTATCAATAAAGAACATTTTAACACATAAATTTTAGCCCACTCAATAAGTTGCAAAAAAGGTAAATCTTCTCAATAGATAATTATAAAGGATAAAGGAAAACAATAATTTTAGTAGATACAGTCGACTCTCGATAATTCGAAGTTGGAGGAACCAATCAAAAACTTCGAATTATCAAGAGGGTAGAAAAATACTCGAAGAGAATTTTTTTTCTAACTTTTAAGTTTGAAACTATGTAATAAAACAACAATTAAATATATGTATAAAAATTTTAAAGTAATTTTTAAGAATTAGATACATTACGCAGAAGTTAAAGGTCATGTATTAAAAGAATACATTCATACAAAATCCTACGCATCTCTTCTTCGCAATCGCAGACCATTCTTTCTAAACACATGTGTAGCAAGGCCACGTGTTAAACGAAAGATATGGACAGCTGACAACAAGTGCGGTTAGTCTATTATCCACTTAAAGAAGGAATGCAATAAAAGTGTATTTTTGCCTGATGAACCGAAAAACACTAAGAAGGGGTAGCAGACAGATGGTCATTGATGGGGCTGCGTTACAAGGGAGAAACGCAGACAATACACCCTCTTGACAAGTTTTATACAACATAAAACTTATAAGCTCCAATCGTTTTGCTACAGGACTGTACATGATAATGAGTGTTCGAATAGCCGAGAGTTTTATAAGATCACTTCGAATTATTGCGTGTTGTTGTATGACAAGACACAGATTTTTCTTCGAAATATTGTGTGTACCAGAACCTATTGTTTTAGTTCGAAATATCAAGAGTTTTTCTAGGGACTGAGCATATACTTCGAATTATCGAGAGGTATGTATTATCGAAGGTTTGAATTATTGAGAGTCGACTGTATATTTATTTTTTTAATAATTCACATTGCTAGAAGTCTGAAGATCCGAGGTTTGCCGATTCCTGGCTTAGCCGAAATCCGTAGTATAATAGGCATATGAACAAACAGCCAATGCTCTATTTGTAAAACAGGCATTATGAATCAACACAGCACTTCCTCTTCTGCCCGAACCTTTAGTCTAAGTTGTAAAATGAAGATGATGTTTACCTGCTGTATTGGATAACCACAAGACTCATGTCTTGATCGCGATATTGCTTTCCCTCTGGACTTTTTTGTGTTTTTGATTCTTACTGTTTTAATTGGGTAATTTTTGCGTGATTTTAGTCTTGTTATGTTTTAACTTTCAATTTTTAGTTTTTGGTTTTGAGGCTCTTTGGCGAAAGACCTCAGATTTAAATGGATTGATTAACAATTTTGCCATATGAAACAATCACTTTCTAAAATTGTATTATTCTCGTTCTCTTTCTTCAGTTTTAATATCAGTGTTACCAATAGGAGTATAATTGTTTTGCCTCTCAAAAGCAAAAACAAAATAATTAATTAATTAATCAATATATATAGTAAAAGAATAAAATTAATTATAACTAGTTTATTACATTATTTTTATTGAAAACACCTCGCAACTTCTTTTTTTTAAAAAAAATCTGTTTTGGTATATTCGCTACTTTTTATTAAGAAGTGTTGAAAAAGAATAAGCCTTCAAATTCAATTAAAAAATATATGCTTTATATTAGTTTTTGTGTTTATATTAGTTTATATATAATGCAAATCCCTTCAATTTTTTTTTAAAGAAAATTATTTATATAAAAATTTTACAGTTTACACAGAACCACGGCTGGCTTGTTTAAAAAAATAAAATGTAAGATTAAGCCTTTGCCAAACATGAAAAAAAAAGTTATTTTGTTACAGTAATATTGTACATAGATGCGTTTGTACAGAATTATTTAAACACATTGCTTAATACTAAAATACATAAAAGCAAAAACGATTAGATAAAATTGATGAAAAAATTTTAAAAAGTTTTCTTTTCTGTCTCTTTTCCTTCTTGGATCTTTTTTAGGATCATTTGGTTTGAGAATCAATAAAATTTTGTCAAGAGAATTTATTCTGCCTTTTTTCTCTGGATGTTTTGAAATGTTGGTATTGCATGGTTATTCCAGACAATGATATTATATTTGCTTGTTATGGCTTTGTGCTGGAGTAATACTTCTCCGGTAAATTTTCGACATCGATTCGTCAACTGAGACGCATGTATTATTCGACGCACTCGAGGCATTTTGAAACAAAAAGTTTTATGTCTGAGTAGAACCTGTCTAAAATTGGATTTATTCCAAAGCGGATGTTAGTGAGCTATCATTGTTTAATGTATAAAAATATACTAATTCTCCTTTTTATCTAAAGGTTATTTTTATTAACTTGATTCGCACCGTGTGCGCGTATTACAGAATCGGTTTTATTTGCATAGAATATTTAACTCTATAAGAATCATTCACATTTGAATAGGGGATACTGTTTTTTACATAACCTCTCCTTGGGTGGTCTGCACCTAAGGAGGTCAATCAGACACAAAACTGTTTACTTACACCCTCTTCCCCCAGTTTACCCTACCTTGTGGAAACTATTGCATTTTCACTATACTATTTTGACAGCAACTTAAATATTTTACGAAGCAATAACTAATTATTCTCTCCAATTGCTTTATCGAGATTGTAATGAGAGGCTAAAGTAATTTTTTAACTAGGAACCTTGTAATCTACTGGGATCTGTGGGTGATTATTTCCATAAATCCGTGTGGCCGCGGTAGCCTAGTGGTCATGGTTACGGACTTGTGGCCAGAATTCGAGCTTTAACGCCACTGCACGAGTGAGTGATTGTTGTGTTTTATGGCGCAAAAGCCAATTTTGGCCATACTGTGCCAAACATTAGTTAACAGTTTAAAAGACTAAATATATAAGAACTTAAAAATATACAAACATATATACCTGCATATATGCACATACATATAAAAGTGCTGACCAAAACACTATTTAAATCAGAGGTTCCCAAACTTTTTTGTCTCATAGACCCCTTGCCATGTTTTTCGGTTTCGGGTAGACCCCTGCAAAATTAATATTGAATTTTTGCAAATTTATTAACTTAAATGTCTTTTTAGCCGCCCATCCGGTATAGTGGTCAGTGAAGCTGACTGCGGTGCCGTAGGGACTGGGTTCGAATCCCGGTGAAGGCATGGATGTTTGTGTTGTAATCCTTTCTTCTGTCAGTGTTGTATGCCCCCGTGTTATACATTGCGTGGTGCACGGGGTTTATAAATGTTAAATAAAAAAATTTCTTTTTGACTGCTGGTACTACAACTCCTACTTTAAAAGAATTAAATTTCTGACTGTAATGAAGTATAGTGTTTAAAATTTAAAAAACACATGTTAATTAATTAAATTAAAATTTAATTAATAAATAAAATTGTTAAATACACTTAACTAAACAACAAAAAATGATTTTAATGTGAGGGATGAATCTCTAGCACCAGAATCTCAAATTTTCAACATTTGGCATCAATCTTGTGTAGTTTAACCTCAAATATTCTCTGTTAGTGTCCAGTTTTTTTTTTCTTTTTCCGTTTTGGGGATTGGCAACCGTGCTGAAACTCCTTCACACTAGGAAAAGCAATGAAAAACTTCCCCACGATATATCCTAAATCATGACAAATAACAGGTTTGACTCTTTAAAGCCAAAATTGCTGGCATCCTTCTAGTATTTATTTTTACTTCCTTTTCATGAAACTAATTAATTGTATGGCTTTTGCACCTGTTCTAATATTTATTTGACTCTAAAATACAGTTTTCCACAAAATTCCTGAAATTCGTTCATACTTTTCACTATATTGTTACTTACTATTAATTTTTAAATATTTCTCTGAAAGTTTTTATTTCTATTACATTTCGCTATGTTTAAAATGTATTCGCACTATAACATCTTAACAATTCAATACAAGTAATTAAATTTGATTGGCGAAAATGTATTTATCCTCGTAATTCGGTAATCGAATCTGTTCTAAGATGGGGTAAAAAATGTGTCCGCTCAAGCCACGATGAGTTTCAAAGTGTCCGCTCATCCCACGAAATGTTATGTGTCCGCTCCTACCACGTCCGCTCCTACCACGCCACCTTTCAGAATGCATGCAAGCAAAGGCAACACAATGTTCAATGACAGAAAAGGAAGAAAACGAAATAGTTTTCGATAAAAAAATACTTTTTTCATTATTTTCTAATTTATTATTACTTATATAATAACAGAACTAATCATACGTTTTGATAATTTTGGGTCTGTCATGTATGAAATGACCTTGAGTTAAGTAACTAAAAATTTCCGTTAAAATCCTAGTTCAGTTCACACCTTTGACGACGGAAAAATGATTCCAAATCACGCCAACAGCTCGTTTTTCTGTATTGCATCTATTCAATACGGCGACAAAAAGTTGGCAAGGTGACGATAAATAAAGAAGTAGATTAAAATAGGATCCAAACAATTAACCCTATCTTAAGAGTCCCGATGTATAAACTCTTATATTTCAGCTATGCATCTACAAGAAGCAAATCTAACGTTCTTTTGACATGAGTTTCTCACAAACCTTTTCGCATAAGCAACATTTTTATATACCATATTCAGTCTATATATCAACAAAACGAACTAAATAATAAGGTATTTTCTTTCAAACATCACGTCGCACAGTCATTGATAAAAACTTATAATCGCAATCATTTATTGTGCAATGGTCCATTGTTTAAAGAACAAAACTCAGTGAACCATCTTGTCCAAATAGCACAAAAACTCATTATTCTCACAACAGGGTATTTCAAACAATCCGCACCCATTTAAGTGTGCAACCTTGGGTGAAAAAATGCTAGTTCAGGTACAACATAAAAGACATTTCCCCCATTGTTGTTTAAATTTCTCACCCTCCGAAAACAATTAAGTCGTGGATGGACAGTGCCCATTGTTTTGACCTGACCCAGACATAGTTGCCTACAGCGGCCGTTGCGGATTCCTTTCACCGGTTTTTCTATTCTTAATTAGATCTCATTGTTCTCCTTCCCGCCTTTTTCACTTTCGTTGCTACTTTGTAATTGCTTGCATAGCAGGACGAACTTTCTTGTCTGACAAGTACTGTTAGAAGAAATAAATGGAATATGTCGATTGGAATATCAATGATATTTGAATAACGGATCTTGTGCGTGAGAAGGTATATGGCGCGTTAAAATAGATTTATTTCTTTTTCCTTGACACTTTTTTTTAGACATGTTATGATGAAACATGTTTTTATTTATTGGAATTTAAAATAAGACGCAGGTTAGCAAGCCCATGTATGAGACATGCTTATTTTTGAATATTTTTGATAGGTGTTAAAATCATCGCCGTAAGAAACGGTAGAAAAATGGGCTCAATTCATGTGATGTCATAGTCACATGATAATGACAACCACGTGTTTCTAACCAATCAGTTCAAAAACTCACGTGACGTCATAGTCATTCAATAAAAGTAATCATGCCAGCTATTCAGTTCATGCATTTCGTTGTTGCCAACTTTTGCTGTTTGCAGAAACTTTCTCTTAAAAAATACGTATTTGTCAACAATAATAACACATTTAAGTATGCAAAATGAATATATTTGAAATAACACAAAAAAAAAATTTTTTTTGATTGTAAAGTCTTTTTTAAAAATTTTTTTTTAACATTTGAGCATTTTTACCCAATTATGAAATTTGAAATTTTATGTAAGTCTTACAAATGGAACAGCAAGTACAATTATTTAATGTCTGTTTTGAATTCAATAGCGAACACGTGATTGTCTGTATCATGTGACCGTCGTTAATTGAGCCCATTGAGTAAAATAAGTATGAAAAGATTATCTCAAAGTCTTTAAATAGTAGGAATAACTCTCTTTTTAACACCCTTTTATAAGCTTCACTTGAATGTAACGGAATCATTGAACTCCATTTTTACCCACTTTAAAAGGTCAGATTATTTCGAAGTTTTGCACACAATGACAATACAATAATTTAATAATTTTGTTCCATTGTCCTGATCAGGATCATCAGGATTAACGATTTCCCATTTTCAGATCTCATCCCACATCTGGCGAATAATTTTAGATTCCATTTTTTCAGATTTGGCGACTAAAAGATTAGGTTACAACTTAGTTCAATTAACTATAAAAGTGTTTTTTAGTTTTTTTAAACGATAATTTATTCCCAAAAACATTTCATTATATACATATAAAATATGTATTATTTCAAAACTGCTTTTAACTCAGGTTGTGTGTGCTTAGAATTATCTTTTTCTCTTATTATTCTATTTCTCCTTTTTTTTTTACTCAACATTGACGCTGTGGTCGTGGTAGCCTAGCTATTATGATCACTAACTCATGGCCAGCATGTCCTGAGTTCGAGCCTATAGCCACAAAGAAGACCCACCGTGTAGAGGGGCTAAAACACGATAAAATTTGTTGTGGCTCAGACGTATTCCCGATGGAATGGGGAAGTAGTTTGGAGAGGAGGGATGTAAGTTCAGGTGTCGTCCTCGTCAATTAACCTGAGTTCAAAATGATGAGGTCCATCACCAATAGCCATCGTGTTGCTTTATAGTGCGACGTTAACATAATTCTCACTCACTCTCCCAACATAGACGTTTAGAATCAAATTTCCTCTATATTCTTCAAGGGTCTAAATTGGCCGCGGTAGCCTAGTGGTCAGGGTAACAGACTCGCGGCTGGTGTGCCATGAGTTCGAACCTAGTACCGCTGAAGACTCTCCATGCAGAAGGGGCTGATGTACGTTAAATGTGTCGAAGCTCTCAAGCATCCTCCCGTAGGTGGGGTGCGGAAGTTAGGAGAGGTTGTGCCAACTCAGGTGTCGTCTTCTTCACCCGACAATGGTTCAAAATTACGAGGTCTGCCGCCAAAAGCCCTAGTGTAGCTGAATAGTGTGACATTAATGTTTAATCACTCACTCAAGGGCATAAAATTAATTGGTTTTATGAAATGCACACATTTTAACACGACGTATGTAAAAAAAAATATTTTCTATATCTCAAATGCATCGATTCAAATTCGAACCACTAACTTCAATACAAAGAATTGATTAATTGTATATGAACGTCGCATTTTGAAATAACATGGTAGTTATAAATGACGTACGTACCTTGTAATTATGAGCCACAGTCAAGTAACGATGACGACACCCAAGTTGGCTCTTTCAACTCTCCAAAATTCTTCTCCCCACCGTGAGGATTTCGAGCTTCGACAGATTTAACGTGCATTAACACCTGTACATGGCGGGTATTTAGGTATACTTTGATACTTTGGATTCGAACCATTAAATTGACAGAAATAATACCACCCACGAGTTCGAGACAATGAGCCCTCGGTTGTCTTAGACTCTAACTTCGGTAAAGTAAAAGACAACTCTGAAAATAATTGAAATTGTTTTTCTTTTTTGTGCATAATTTCGTCATGTCTGATAGTTTTAAATTTATTTTGGAAACATACAAACTTTTTGATGCGATAAAAGAATATATTAGCAGCAGAAAAACTTCAGCAAGTTGACTAAAGAAGGAAAAATACTACTGAAAAAATTCATTTTTATCTCAACTTGCAGCACATGAGGCAAGTTGAGATAAAAACAATTTCAAATCATGGGTATTTTTTTTTCAAACTAAGGGCATTGATAGAGGATTATAAATAAAGAAAATCTCAGAAAGAAAGGGTTCAACCTTTCAAGTGTTCTTAGAAAAATCGTATTTAAAATTCCATTATTCTGTGAGCAATTTTGTCTTTCCATGAAACAAAATTGTTGTAGTCGAGGAATTATCAAAATCTTTTTCACTGTGTTCAATCCAAAAATTGCATTGTTTGTATAGTACAATTGAAAAAGATTCAATGATTTTATGCTGAATATTAAATTGTTTTATATATATTCTTAGATCAAATACAGGGTGTCTCAAAAATAGTGCTCAAACTCTGCAAAGCCAGATTCCTCGCTGGAAGTACATAAAAAATGCTCACAGAACTGTACCTGTACGATCCATAGTTTACGAGAAAAATACAGTAAATGAAGATAAAGTAATGATGATGTATGATGATTCATGATGGGGTTCCGGTGCATTTCTATGCTCCTGTACGTGATTGGCAGGATATAACATAATATGGCCGCCACGGTCACTAGATCTCACAGCATTGAATTTTTTTCTTATGGACCAATTTCAAGGATTTGGTGTATCGAGACGTAGTAACTAATCAAACGGGCTTGTTCGCTTGATTGCTGCTTGCACTTCGGTGGACACCACGCTGCCGTATTGTGTGCCTTCATCCATCCACGAGAAACTCAAGACTGCATTGATACGCCTTGCCGACACCTTTTTGAAAATTTGCAGACACTGCTGTGGATGCGTCTGATACAGCTGTGATGTCATACTTTTTTTTGCATTTTTCTCCTAAACTATGCATTGTACAAATATAGCTCTTTGTGCATTTTTTATGTACTTCCAACGAGGAATCTAACTGCGCAGAGTTTGAAGGATAGTTTCGGAACATCCTGTATATACGCTTATTTATTACCACATATTAGAGCATCATACATTATTCAATGGCATCATGAAAAAATTAAAGAGAGCACTCATTAATTCCAGAGAGGAAAAAGTGTTGTGATTGTTCTATTACAAACTAGAAAAAGAAACTAATTGGGCCTATTTCTTTGCTGACTTCCAAAGATTTTACTTCAAAGTAAAAATACCTAATAAAATTACGCTATAACTTTCGGTAAGTTTTAAGCTTCCTTAATATCATTACATCTATGTTCTATGGTACTCGAAAAGTGCTATTTTTGATCAAATTAGGGGGGAAAAGCGTTTGAATAAAAATTTAATTTAGCATTCTGTATCGCGTGTAGTTGTAACTCAATTTTATGTAATGCTTTAAAAATCGAATGGAACTTAAAAAAGAGGCAGTCTGTGCTGTAATGCCTTTTATCAAGAATTTTAGTTTTAAATTTCGTTCGAAAAAGTTTGAAATAAAAAAGAGAGTTAAATTGATGCTATTTTTAGAATTTTTGTTTTATCAAAAAAGAATTGAATATCTAAAAGTGAAAAAAAAAATTAGAGTAAATGGCAACGTTCGAAATCGTGATTTTTAAAAAGCGTATGAATGGATAATTTTTTATATGTAGTGTTAGTTGAATTAGAATATGCGTATAAAATTGGAGAGTTGTATTAGAGAGTATTGTTTTAAGAGAATTGTTACAAAAAAAACTATTTAAATGCAATTTTTTGGGGGGAAAAAATGAAACACGAATGACATATTTCCAAAACATTCCCCTTTTATGAAAAATGCATATATAATAATATTTTGACTATATATAGCTAAAACTTGTAGACCGGGGTTGAACTTAAAGTTTTGAAATCGCTAAATTAGAAGCGGATTTATGCATATTTTATCATATAACAATAAAAAAAATTTACAAAAAAAAAATGAAATAAAAAAATAATAATAAAATAAAAATAAAAAATACAAATAACAAAAATAATAAAATAAAATATTAGTAAATGAAACAGCCATCATTGTTTCAATTGATTTTATAACTCTGAAAATTATGTGAGTTTTTCAAAGATTTTAGTTCAACCTCGTCATGAAATTCAGTCAATGGTAATGTCACAGCGATTACAAAGGCACCCTATGAAATTTATTGTATCATTGGTAATCATATGAAACCGTTTGCTGATGCAGGAATTGTGGAAGAGTGATTCTTGAATGCTTCCAATTTAGAAAAATTCAGTGACAAAAATAAAAAATATAAAAAATAATATTTAAAAAAAGCAAAATAGAAGTTTTAATATTTTTATCAATTTTCAAATTTTAAGTTTTCTATGTTATCTTGGTCTTAAAGCATTTCTAACCCCCCCCCCCCCCATTAATCCTCATGCTGCGGCCCGCGTGAAATTGCCACCATATGTATGCGGCCCGGCAGAAAAAAAGGTTGAGTACCCCTGATCTAACCCATCTTTGAATCGCCTCTAGCAGGAGGGGCGAACCTTCCTGGATCAACGTGCCATTTTTTCTATAGAAATATTTAATGAGGTATAGACGTTCCACCAAACAATTTTGACTTGGGAAAATAATAAAACTAAATACTAACAACCAAAAACTCTTTATTTACTACGAAAAAATACATTTTGCACTGTAAAGTAGTAAATGTTTTTGTTATGTGTGCAATTCAAATTAAAGTAACATTAGCGTGACTTCTGTTGTTGCAGATTAGATGACAAATATATTAAGATTGGAAGATGTTACTTTTAGCATAATGAATGCTAATATGGAGTCATCTGCCAAATGATTTCAAAACGAGTCTTTAATGTAATTCATTTCTGAAAATAATGACTCATAGGCATAGTTAGATGAAAATATGGTTAAAGTAGCATATATATATATATATGAACCAACTTCTTCAAACAATTAAATATGTGTGGAATTGAATTCCATGTTTCCAAAATTTCGTTACTCGCATTTTTACTTATACTGTTTGTTAATCTTTTTATTTCAATCAATTCCAGCTTTTTTCTTGTTTCAATAAGTTTTTGAATCCATCAGTTGGAAATCAATCAGTTGCATTTCAATTTTCAGCCAATTGAATTGGGACAAGTTCAGTTTACCAAATGAAGTCACATCAGGGAACATAATAAACTTGAGCGTTTCCGATAATTCTTTTAACTAAGAAAATATTACTGAAAATTCCTTGATTGACGAAGCAATTACGAAA
Organism: Trichonephila clavata; assembly: GCA_019973975.1. NCBI lineage: Eukaryota > Metazoa > Arthropoda > Arachnida > Araneae > Nephilidae > Trichonephila > Trichonephila clavata. Next base: position 54,417 of record BMAO01032204.1, on the reverse strand, counting down.
ATATTTTGAACTAAAATTCAAGCCGTTTTTTTCGGTGGCGTGCCCAAAATATGTCGCGTGCCATTGGTTAGCCATCCCTGGCCTATAGCATCACGAGGAGAAGAGTCTGACTGTCAGTAGAAACTGAAACTTGCACTGCATTTTCTTACTTCTTTTCTGCGAGTTAATTTGCAGCCACCAAACTTTGAAGTCGTAATATAATGCGATGAAAAAGATCAGCATACACACACACGTCTTTAGCCTATTCAGCTAATTTATATGTTAATCGCGTTAAATGTTTTGTCCAGTTATGTCCCCTTTTTTGTAGCAATTTTTTAACTGATATTTTTGTTGATTAAATAATAACTTACTTTATAACATCTATCATCTTACATGTACATTCTTATCCAACTAGCACTAAATTTCAACAAAATAAAATTCGTTTATACTCTTTTTCAAAATTACGATTTCAAAAGTTGTCAATCAGCTTAAGGTAGTCAAACATGAAAGGCTCTTTAAATAATTGATATTTTGTTATATTTTATCGATATTTTGATAATTAGCTCTGTTAACAACATTTTGAAGAATTTTATTTATTCAAACTTGGTTTTGATTTACGTCGTACTGTGAAACAACACGACAGCTAGAGCGATGGTCCTCATAATTTTGGACCTCGGTCAAGTAACAGGAACGACACCTGAGCTGACACCCCTCTCTCCAACTTACCACACCACACCAAAAGGAAGATTTTGAGCTCGATAGATTTAACATACAACAGCCTCTTCACGAGGCGTGTCTTCAGTTGCTCTAGGGTTCGAGCCCATGACATGCCGGTCAAGAGATCCTAAAAGTAATTACTAAGTTACTGTAGACACTTAATCAATATAAAAGAAAGTGTACAATGTGCATGCCGCTAAAACTCAGAAACGAGTCCCGGTACGATCAAGGTGGTAGCCCTCTATCTCCCATCCATTAAGAAGATTTCCATTTCTGCCTGAATCAACCCGCAAGGGCGTTATACATTAATATACTTGTTTTTGAACAATTAGACCTAAACACTTGAAATTTTGTACTTATGTTTATTTCATGGAGTAGCGATCAGCTAATGGATTTAGCTAAAATCGACTCCCAAGGGGTGTTGCGAGAGCTTAATTAGAGATATATTTAAGCATTCCCGCTTTTGAACTATTAGACCGAAATACTTGAAATTTAGCAGGCGGGTTCCTTTCATGTAGTAGAGATACTCGACGAAAGAAGTTTTGCGAGAATCGACTATAAGGGCCGTTATAGATAAATAATAAGTGTAATCATAAAATTATTTATCATTTTCCTAGACATTTTTGGTACCGGGTTTTACTCTCCTCACATTTCAGCTATTATATCAAGACCAAAGAAATAATATTTTTATTTTTTTAAAAATTAACGCGTGCGACAGAACAGGTACTTCAGTTGGTTAGTTATTAAAAAAATGCCTGAAGTCAGATCATTTTAAGTGTAGAGTATATTTTAGATAATGAAGTCATAATTTGATAATCTGTAATGTCAACTCTGTAGTATCAACAACTTTGGATAGCATACTCTTCTTCCAAATTGAAGAAAGAACTCAAGCCCATTCCGAGTAATTTAAAAGGACGAAGTTTACTGTGTGGGCACTCAGAATCAAAATCACGTTCTATTTCTCCTGATTTATTTTGTGGAACTGTCGCATTTCAACCGTTAGGAAGACAATTCCAAGTTTCGTAACTTCTCGTTTGGTCAAAAGGAATTATTTTCTCCCGTGGTTAAAGAAGACTTTTATTTTCCTTCCCCAGAAGCCAGAAGTATTAAGATCCTGTTGTCCTTAAAGTAAATCAGCAGATTGCAAACATGAAAATAAAACAAAATAAAGTTTCTTCGGTAAACAAAAAGTACAGAAATATCAGTGGAATTCCTTACTTAAGAGATATTTCTCTTTTTATTTCGAGAAATTTAGGCTTAAATCTAGGAATCATTTCTCGTAGGTGTGATGTTTTATGCATGCCATAGAGAAAACTTTGGTAAAGAGGATTTGTTTTAATATTATTCTAAATTTAATCACAGAATTTCTCTCCAATTTGTCCGTTGTTTTCGTAGGAAATGACATCGAATTCTTAGCATCAAATGTAAATTTTTTATCGGAATCCTACGTTTTCCAACTTCTATTAAAATATGCAATACATAAATTTGACATTCTGGAACAGCTATTAAAATGTATACAAATATTTCATAAGCAAAGGGCTAAGAAATCGTTCAAATGCAATTGCAGATATTTTGCTGAATAAATATAATTTTTATAAAATTGATTTCTTGATGCACAATTACTCATTATCTTTTTGTTTTAAAAGATTTTAACCTTATACACTTTTCTTTTCAGAGTTATAAGTAATAAGAAAAACCGTTTGATTAGAAAAAATAAGTGGATCAGAGGGCGAAAAAAAGTCATTCACACTATTTTTTCTATGCTTTATTAATATCAATCTCTTCATTATTTGGCTATTTAAAGGTGACTTACTATGTTCGGAACCATGATTTTGAAAAAGCATGTAAATGAATATTTTTTTCGATATTTAGTGCCATTTTATTTAGAATATGCATATAAAATTGATTTAAGAATATTATTGCAATAAAAACTATTTCACTGCAATTAAAAATGTAGAAAGAATAACATATTTTCAAAATCATTCTTACTTTATGAAAAACGATTCTATATTTAATTTTAAAAATTTCGCCTATGTATATCTAGAACTTCTATAATGGCACTGAACTAAGATTTTTGAAAAATTCACACTATTTTCAGTGTTAGGATCAATTAAAATAATAAAGGAAGTTTTTATATTAAATTTTCTCGGCTTTTGATATATTAAAATATGAATAAATCCACTTTCAACTACGTATTACAAAATTTTTAGTTTAGCCACCGTATATGGAAGTCCTATCTATATACAGACAAAATATTTTCATTGTGGAAGCAATTTTCGTAAAAGGAGAATGTTTTGAAAATATGTTAGTCCTTCTTCGTATTTTGCCAAAGAGTTAACATTAAATAATTTTTCCTTGTAAAAATATTATCTATATTCTAATTCAACTGACACTGAATATCAAAAATTATCTATTTATAAGCTTTTTCAAAATCTTAGTTCTGGACGTAGTCAGAAACACCTTAGAAACATTTAATATAATTACACAGGCCTGTGATGGTGAAATTACAGAGAAGTAATGTACTTTTTGGTACTGATTTCAAAAATAATAATGAAAAATTTCTATAACGCCGCGTTTTCTTTGAAAAATACAGTTTTACACTTAAATTTTTATGGGTACTTACCAAAGATATTTTTCAGTGTTAAGTGTCTTCCCTCCATGTGGTTCACCTTCATTTTACCGTGGAAGCATACAGAATATCACCCTACCATCACAATCTGATACCGAACACATTCAAGGCTCTGATACTGAATATAATTCCTTTAGAGCAGATTCACCTTCTCTCAGATTGAACTTAATGATCTGATTAGAAATCTGTGCCTTTTGAAAAGACACCTGAATTGTTGGGTTCCAGATTGAAAAAAAAACTTATTTGCGAAATAAACCTCTTTTTATTGGTACAGAAGTCGAAAAAGAAATTGTAAAATACTTTAAGGAAACGAGGATCATGTCTATTGTTCAGATGTTCCTGTTTTGATGAGCAATTTTAATATCTCCTACGATAAAGATTGATTGTGGGTTGTTTATAGATTAATCGTAAAAGAGCCTTAAAGTTGTCTTTTTTTTATCACTTAAGCCAATGTGCATCTTTACCAGTTAGATACTCGATGCATTTAAAGGAACACTGTGAAAGCCTGACTCTCGTTTTCAACAAAATAAAATATACCGACCATGGCCGGACCATTTCTACTGATTTGAAAGTTGTGTCTATGCTTCTTGTTCAAAAAGGTGGGTATACAATGTTCCCATGTTTCGTTTGTGAGTAGGGAAGTCATGATAAGATCAACATTGCGTTAAAACAGAATGGCCAAAAAAAAAATCTTAAGCCACCCGCCGAGAATGTGATTCGGAACAGCTTAGTGAGCTGAACAATAATCCCTTCTGCATATAAAATTAGGTGTAATGTATCAATTTGACAAGGATATTCCAAAAGATGGTGATTGTTTCAAATACGTGTGTAAAAAGTTTCCAGGTTTATCAGAAGTCAAGTTGAGAAAGAGGGAATCTTTTTTGGTCCAATCCGCAATTTTATGAAGGACAAAAAAATTTGAGACCATCATGACAACAAAGGAAAAAGAAGCTTGGGTTGGTTGGGTCAAAATACATTTCCATCACTCATATGAGGACTTTTCTCCGGAAAATTTAGGATAAGTCAACGAAGAACAGAGTGAAAGGTTCCACTATCAAAGATATGGAACTTAAATATCAAGGAATATGGGATAAAACATACTCATCAACTACTTTTGGATATTAACACGAGATAGGCCTGAGATTAACAAAAAAAGAAGTTTCAAAGGAAAAAAGGACATATTTAAATAGAAATTTTGTTTTGCTTTTAGTGGAGTCTGAAATTTGTTTCAAACTTTCATGTTCTCAGGCATAATATTTTTTTTAGAAACTGTACGATAATTTGATGTAGAAAGGGAAGGATAGAAGTCTCAGTGCCTTCGGTTCCGTAAGCTCGTAACTTACCACTGGACCAGAACGATCACTTCAGTCCGAGGCTGCTACTAGCTTATATAGATACCACTGCCACAAACTCTCCTGCCAGTGAATCAGTAGGCGAACAAACGATATAATTGTTATGGCGAGCGTGTGAGTCGCTGTGGATCTGAAGGCTTGTATATTGCGTCATGTGAATTTTTTACTGCTTTTATGGTGGTTAGATGGCGCCACGACAGCTGCGTGAAGGTTGCATTTTTTCAAAGTTCAGCCAGGGTCACACACACCAATGAGGAAAGATAGAAATCGGTACCTTCGGTTCCGTGAGCACGTAACTTACTACTGGACCAAAATGATCACTTCAGTCCGGAGGCTGTTACTGGCTTATATAGATACCACCACCACAAAAGTTGAAACCTCTGTGGAACATCTTATTTTTCTCTCAGAGTAATTCATGAGATCGGGTAACAGCGGTTTTCATCTTTATGGAGAAAAATCAGTTTGCATCATCTAAACCCTATATTTACATAGACTTAACTGGATAAAAACGATTGTTGCTAGATAGCACATGCTAAATTGTTTGAGAGAATTTCTTTTCAAATAGGATTTTAGCAAAAATACCGATATCGAGTTTACAAAAAAAACCTGACGTGATGGGGGAAAATGGTGCCATTTTCGAAATAACCACCACTAAATTGCATAAAAACCACCGAAAGCTCCGTTTGTATTTTTCAAAAACTTCAATTGTTCAGGCCTGTGTTATCCACCGTTACATAAATAGAAAATTAATTGCTCAAATCAGCTTTGTAATTGTTTAATACTTTGATCAGCTTTTTTCATTACTTGCAAGGTAATGGAAACGTTTACCGAATGGATTTTAGATTTTCTTCCATAATCGATCCCTATCAAAAATGTAATGTAAAAAGTTATCTCAAATATAATAATTTCATTTAAAATATTTGCATATCTGTTCTTTTTTTACCTCAGTAATTTACTTTCTTTCTTAACAGAAAACGTTTAGGCAGGCAAGTGTCAAATAAAACAACTCCTAAATTTATATGTTTATGTTCCTAAGCAATTGGTTAAACTACTGTTCAAGATGTCCAAAAGAATCAAAGCTGCTTAGAAGTCACCTAAGAAACAAGAAAAACTGATAAATTTCAGACAGAAAATAAAGAAAATTCACCGTTTAATTAATACTCTAAATTTAATCAATATTGATCATATTAGAGGGTAACAGGATGACTTATTTTGCGAGATTTTCTTCAAAGAATCGTAATTAGACTAACATATCACCAGCCAAAAAAATTAATGACCCAATTAATTGCTTTCAAAAATCCTCAAAGGATTTAAAAATCGCCTAATAAATGCTCATTTAATTAAATTGGAAACTGCAATCAGAATGTATATGAAAATTAACATTTCTGGTACAATTATTTAAAATTTGTACGCTGATAAGAATTCAAAATATTTAATTAATTCCCCGAATTGACAATACGAACTTCATTAAAGATTTTGCTCTGTTGTGTGTGTATTAAATTTATATTTTAACAAGTAATATAAAAAAATTAAAGGTCAATTCCTACTTAGGTCAACAAAGTAAAATTTTATTTTAGTTAATTAAATTTAATTAATGCATTAATATTTGAAAAAACTGTTTTTACATCAAGTACCAGCCACTACAAGTTTTAAAAAAATGTATTTGAACTTGAGTAGTGAATAAAAAGAATTCGTTAGAAAAACCCATGGGGCCCATCTGTTGCCATTAGTTCTAAGTTTGTCAGAAATAACGCAGAAATCAAAAAATAAATTTTAATTAATGAATTAATATTTGAAAAAACTCTAATAACATCAAGTGTGTCATCCACTACTAGTTTAAAAAAATATATTTCAGCTTGAATGAATGAATAAAAGGTATTTTATTAAAGATTGAAAATTTGAGCAAGATATACAAATAAATATATGTTGGGGGAGTGTGAACTAAAGTAGGAATTAAAAATATAGAATATAATTATACAAATCATTTGTTGATATATCCAATTAACTGACACGTGATAATGAAGAAAGTTGGTTAGTTTAGTTAGACACATAATTAATTTTTTGTGCATCATTTAAAATTTATTATTGGCTTATTTTTTTCTGTTGTTAAAATTGACGCTGTATTTAGCAAATCAAAAATGCATTTCTAAAAGTGACATAAAGGAGAAATTTTTCAATCTTTACTCAAGCTTTACTAGCAGATAATTTCTAATGATATATAATAAAAAAATGTCAAAAGGAAAATAATTACATGTAATTTATCCATGACTCGTCATTTTAGATTAAAATTAAGTTTAAACTTTTTAATAAAAATATATGTATGGGAAATCTAGACACATATTAGTCGTAAATAATAATATGAGCAAGCCTCAAAGACACCGTTTCTGGAGAAGTATTATCAAGATTCTATAATTCTGTGGGGTTTTTTATTACTACAGCTGGGGGGGGGGGTACCCTCTATCAGCCTTGCGGTTGACCAACTCTTTGCACAGATTATACTACTGTTCATACTCATTGCGCAGATTGTATAACTGTAATTTACGTTTATTATGTAGTTCTATTTTTTTTTCAATATATTGAAAGCAGGGGAAAAATAAATCTTAAATCTTCATCTCTGCATTTTAATTTGCAAAACATAATCACGTTTAACTATTTTTGCACGTTCTTCAAAGCCTCACCATCATCATCAATATAAATTTGTTCAAACTTGGTTTTGCTCCATTCTGTTGTAAAGGTGTAGTTGCTTTCATGATCTATACCTTGTATAAATAAATTTACTACAGCATCACGAAAAACTTTTTTATATATCGAGAGAAAATGTGTTTTTTTAAGTTCCCCTAAGAAATGTTTGTGATGCATATATTTTTCTGTTAATAATATTGTTAAATTCGACAAGTGAGTTATTTACTTTGGTTTGTTTAGCATCAATGTTTTTATTCTTTTTTTAATTCGAACAATCAGTAAAATGTGTGTGCGTTTGTGTGTGTGTGTGAGTGTGTGAGAGAGAGAGAGAGAGAGAGAGAGAGAGATCAAAATGAATCACGAGCAGTCAGAGACATTTGGTTGTCAGAGGCCAGACGAGCTCCGTTTGGGAGAGGTTTGGTGATCTCGTAAGCCAGGAATGGATTGAAAAAGCACAAGGAAAAGCTGTAAAAACGTATTATGAGTGCATTCGAGTTTTATACTGTTAAAATGTAAGCCCAAGGGTTCGTGAAAGAAAGAGTAACACTAAGGGGAGTGAAATCTCATCGACGTACTTCCGTGCTGTGAAGTTGACACGGATAATAAGGAAAACGTTCTTGCTATCAAATGAATTTTTACCTTATACCATAACTCTTGATTATCGAAGAATGTGGCGAACAAATGTCAGGTGAGTCCTTAACCAGTCTTCTAAATGCATCTGAAACATTTTAGCTGGTCATCAAAGTTTAGTTCGAAACGGGTTTCATTCTTAAAACAATTCTACTTCAATGAGCAAGATTCAAGTTCGTATATATATAGATATATTTTCTAGAGAGAACCATTAAACTTAAGACGTGTATAGGAGACGAGCTAATGTTAACAAGTTTAAATTTTAAAATAATGTTTCATGAGGAAAGAGTAAATAAAATATTGGAAGAAGTGCAAAGTATAAAAGCGAAGAAGGATCAAAAGTATTATCTACTTTTTTTTATCTTATTAGGTATCAAAAAATGACGGTGTTCTAGAAGCATATCAGCTAACAGCAATTTCCTCCATTTCGGTTCGTTTACATTATACACAAACATATCATTGTCCTCTAAGCCAGTGCTTCCCAAAATGCGGTATGCGTACTCTAGAACAGTGGTCCCCAATCCTCGGGCAGTACAAGGCTGTACAAGGAACATAAAAGTTTTTTCAGTTTATTTAATGAGGTGTACTTGTCTCGTGCTTGTACGATTTTTTTATGGAAATTAATTTATATTCCATGTTAAATCACTTTATACTCTCTTTTTTTTGGTGCAACTGTATTTTATTCTGAAGGCATGTTTAAATAGAATTAAATAATTATTGAATCAAAACAATCAATATGCCCTCTCAGTGTGATCCATGGTAAAATTATCGAGCTTTGACTGGTCCGCTGCGATAAAAAGATTGGAGATCACTGCTCTAGAAGTACGCTGAATAATACTTAGGGTACACGAAAAAGGTAAGCTAATGAATATATATATGCAATCGACTCTCGATAATTCGAATTTGGAGGGACCAATGAAAACCTTCGAATTATCAAGAGGGTAGGAAAAAAACTCCCAAAATACTAGAAGAGACTTTTTTCTAACACATTTAAATTTGAAATTATGTAATAAAACAACAATTGTACATATGTATAAAATTATTTTAACGTAATTTTTAAAAAGTACATATTGTACAATATAAATACTATACAGAAGTTAAAAGGCATGTATTAAAATACATTCAACACATTCACACACAATCCTACGCATCTCTTCTTCACAATAGTGGACCATCTTTTTTGAACACATGTGTAGCAAGGCCAAGTATTAAACAAAAGATATGGACGGCTGACAACAGGTGCGGTTGGTCTATTGTTCACTTGAAGAAGGAAAACAACAGAAGTCTATTTTCGCCTGATGAATCGGAAAACACTAAGAAGGGGTAGCAGACAGACGATCATTAAAGGGACTACATTACAGGAGAGACACGAAAAGACAATATAACACAAAACTTGTAAGCTCCAACCTGTTTGCTACAAGACTGTACATGATAGTGAATGTTCGAATTGTCGAAAGTTTTATAAGATAACTTCGAATTATTGCGTGTTGTACTCTGGCCAGCCACAGGTTTTACTTCGAATTATTGATTGTACCCAAACGTATTGCTTTCGTTCGAAATATCAAGAGTTTTTCTAGGGACTGAGCATATACTTCGAATTAGCGAGAGGTTCGTATAATTGAAGGTTTGAATTATCGAGAGTCGACTGTATATCGAATTGGGGGTACTTCATATAATTATTGCCATTTTAGTGGTCCGCAAATAAAAAAAGTTTGGAGATAACTGTTCTAAAATGTTCCATATATAAGAGCTTTTCTCTGGTTTTTAACACCCTTTTATAAGCTCCACTTGTATATAACGGAATCTTTGAACTCAATTTTTACCCCCTTTAAATGGTCAGATTAATTCGAAATTTTGCTCACTTATCCAGGACCGACGACAATACAATAATTTAATAATTTTGTTCCATTGTCCTGATCAGGATCATAAGAATTAACGATTTCCAATTTTCAGATCCCATCCCGCATCTGGCGACTCATTTCAGATCCCATTTCCAGATTTGGCGACTCTAAGATTGAGTTAAAACTTGGTTCGATTAACTATAAAGGGTGTTTATTAGTTTTTTTTAACTATAATTTCTTTATTATTAAGGTGTCAGTTTTTTATTTCATTATGAGGTAGTTGATTAATTGTCTGATGTAAGGTTCGAAATATTTTTAAGAGTCTATTTCATTTTCGGTTTTTTTTTTCGTGAAGGGGGGGGGGATTTCTGACGAGTTTGAAGCTTCTAGGTGAAACTTTTATTTAAATATTCTTGAAAGCATAGTCATTTTTTTCAAAATACACATTCAATTGTAACTCTGCCCTTTAAGACTACCAGAAAAATGTGAAAGTATTTCAGTATTTTTTATATCCAACTTCAGATAAAAAGAACGGTGAAATCTTTCGAATTTTCAAAGGAGGTTTGAAGATCCCATTCTGTCCCACACGTTTGGAATATTCTTCAGTTCAAGCAATGGAAACGCAGCAAAATGTCCGAAAGGTTCGAAAAAGTTATTTTTTATTTCTTCAGTAGGAAAGAAGGTAGAGTTGAGTTGTATGTCATCTGTTCGGCGAAATCGGACTTTCGTTTTTTACGTTGGAAAAGAATGTAAGAGAAAGACCTTAAGATGCGTAATCCTCCACCATCGATGGAGGGCTTAAAGTAGCAAGTGGTTTCTTATGACGAAAAAAGAATTAAAAAAAGAATATTCGAATTCATTCTAGTTTGGTTCAGGTTGTAAAGAAAAGAAGAAAAAAGGACAAGAATGAGTTTAATCTTTACAAAAGATTACGCAAAGCCTCTGCTCTGATTTTGAGAAAGTTTTTTTTCATATAGTTATATAAGGAGTGAGTTCTAGCGATATTTATATTTTTTTTCTATTTATATGTCTATAGATTCAGTTGAAATCACTTGTAGTTTGTTAGAAGTGTTTGAGTTTATCTTTTACCATGTTGGTTTATGTAGTTTAATTTTTTTTCCCGGTGATAAGAATGAAATTGAGTGAAGAGAAATTAAAAAAAGAAATTTGATTAGAGTTTTAGATTTGAAGTTTATAAATAAAGAAAAATTCCAAAATGAGAATTTGAAGAACATTTCATACCAAACTAAATCTTATTTAATATGCAAATGACGTTAAATATTACTCTGAACTTTGCCTGGATAATTAAAGCATCAAATCATTATTATTTAAATTACAATATTAATTTACTCAAAGATTTTTCTGTATTTAACTTTATTTTTATAAGTATTTTTTCATTACTATGTCATTAATTTATATGTTTTAGTGACATATTTATACAGTTTTTATAAAAAGCTATATAATCTTCCATATCATTTAAGTTCCTAATTCTTAATGCGGTATCCAAAATAAAAAGTAAATTTTTTTTTGTCATGCTAAGCTCTTGAACTGCCATCCGTTGAGGAACCTTAATTTATTAATTCTTGTGCCGAGTTATATTTAAAACTTTTAAAAGTGGTAAAATTTCTGTAAAACATTACATTAGTTTTAAAACAGATTATGTTTTACAAGATTTTGAACGAAAAATTATTTATAATTTGAAATTTAAAATTGTTTATTAGACCAAAAAATCAAATCATAGGATGTTCCAATTTTAATGAGGAATATCTTAATTTTTTTTCGAATTTGCTGTTTTCTATGCATGCTATTTTATAAAAAAGATATGCACCGAAATTAGTTTAATATAAGAGTTTGTGTGTATCGTGGTAGGTAACATATAGTTTCTTAAAAATTTTCCCACGATGTTCTATTAGTTATATATATCATTTTTCTATATAACACTCTCATCTACTCAGCACGTAGTAAAAATATTGTGAATTTACAACATTTCTAATGATGACTGACTACATTCTCAGCCGTGATTTTGAAAAAGAGTATAAAATAATATTTTTTTTTAATTTAGTGTCACTTGAAATTGAGTATAAAATATTTTTAAGAATATTTTTACCAAAAAACTATTTAAACTGAATTTTTTTTTGTTAAAAAATCGAAGAAAAGAAGAATGACATATATTCAGAACATTCCCTTTTTAAGAAAAATGCATCAATATAATAATATTTTGCCTATATATAACTATAACTTCTATACAGAGCGTGAACTAGGATTTTTGAAACATTCCCATTATTTTCAGAGAAATAAAAATTATTATTTTCAGTAATTAATTATTTTCAGAGATTAATTGAAATAATAAATAGTGTTTTCTGTTAAAATTTCTCTTCTCTAATATATTCAAATACGAATAAATCCACTTCTAAATTATATACTTCAAGTTCAAACTCTGAATAGATGTTTTAGCTATCATTTAAGCAAAGTATTATTATGATCGATGCATTTTTCATAAAAAGAGAATGTTTTGGTTATGTCATTTTTTCTTCAATTTTTGGAGAAAAAGAAATTGCATTTATAAGTGATTTTTCCCGTAATAATATACTTAAAACAATTTCATACGTATGTTCAGATTCAAGTGACACTATATATACGAGTATATCAACAAAACTATTCATTTATACGCTTTTGGAAAATCACAGTTCAGAATGTAGTCAATAACCTAAGCTTTATGAATCAAACTAGGATATTTCATAAGAAAAAAAAAACTTGAATTTTGAGTTATCTTCATACTTTTCTTTTCAAAAAAGAATACAGAACAATCGAGTTAAAGCAAAATATTTCTTCAAATCATCGATTTCATCTCGACTTCTGACTACTTGCGACAACTTTTTTTTTAAAAAAAAAATAGGGATGTCGGGATTTTTTGTGATTTTTAGAGATTTATTTAGTACATTTTTAGAAAAATATGCTAAAATTAAGAAAAGAAAAAGAAATTATTATGACTATAAAATGGGGAAAAATTGGAAAAATTTACAAAAAATTACATAATTGGGACCCATTCTGTACCAAAAGTTTATAAACACATTTTCAATTTTTCAATTTAAATTAGTTGCTTTGCAATTCATTTTTAAATGACTTTATAAGATAAGATAATTTTATTTTACAAAAATAGCATTTCTTTTATATAAAATAAGAAAAAATTTAATAAAAACTAGGTTATTATATAAAATTGCTTAAAAAAACAGTGATTATATTGACATAAGAGACTGTAAATTTTGTAATAAAACAGTGATTGATACATCTGAAGGTTAAAACACTTCTACTATTATAATGAACATACACAAAAAATTTCAGTTAATTGTTTTCAAAAATTTTTAGCAATCGCTGTCCCCGTCTGAGAATTTTCAAAAAAACATATTTCGAGTAAAACGCGTTTTAAAGTATAACATCTTGCTTAAAGTAGTAGCATCTGCTTTTACTAAAACACTTGTAGTTTTCTTTCCTAATGAATGGAAAATAATAAACTTGGTATTTTTATAAAGCTAATAAGATAGCCAATAAAATAAAATCATAAAAAATTGTCTATTTTTGGCAAAATTCTCGATTTTAGAGTAGTCGGATACCTTAACCTTAGAGATTAACAAATAATTGATAAGTGAATCAAAAACTGAATTATGCAATTCATATCTTCCGAATAATAACCAGAAAGTTTCCATTCTTTGAATTTTTGTACTAGCCAAAAAAAAGTTCTAAATCGCGATGTTTACGGAAGAATTGATCATAAATTTACGAATGTCATGAAAAATAAGTGAACCAAATTCCTCATAAACGTCTATGTTTTGACATAAACTAAGTAAACTATTCTATAAAGGGAAAAAAAAGCACTTTTAACCAGAGGAACTGGATGTCTGAAAGAAGTTGAATCTCGGCAGTAAAAAAGGGAGTAAAAAGGAGAAGCTTTTAAGAGTCTTCCTTTACGACAAGCAACGTAGTCGAGGTCGATACGCATAGCTTTACTTATCCCTAAAAGAGATTTCATCACTCAAAATGCTGGGTCTTGAAGGGAAAATAACAAGATAAAGAAAAAATGGATGAGATCGATCCCAAGTGGAGTGTTTATGGTCCTTTAAGACCAATATATATATATTGGGAAAATTACTTAACATAGCTGAGATAAAAAACTAGAAACTTTTGACCTTTTATATATATTATGAAGGGAGCTTACTCGAGTGAATTTTAACTTCGGAAAAGATTCTTTTGTTTTAATTCATTTGTGCAATAAAATGTCTGTAAGTTAACGCCGGGTATTAACATACAGAGATTAACAATGTGCACAAATAAACCAACTGTATCGATTCATACTAGCACCATACGAAAATTACTAGGAAGGTCTTAAGGCAGGGGTGGGCAGACTTTTCCGCGTAACGGGCTACTTCTAATTTTTTCAAGATGTTGCGGTCCACCCAGTGGCGTAGGTGTAGGGGACTAAAAGAAAGATTGCAATACACTGGAACCTCTATTTTACGAATTTCTTTACTTGGCGAATTTTTTCGCGGAACGAAGAACATTTTACGATTGTCATCGTAAAATAGCCTCCAAATAGCGAAGTGCATTTTCTGTTCAACGAAATTTTCTCTTATATGATTTTTTCCTCTGTGTTTTTTAAAATGCCTTATTTACTCGAATCTAAGTCGCACTTTTTTACCAATGTTAATGCTATTGAAAATCGGGCGCGGCGTAGAATCAAAGGAAAAAATGTATTGGATGGGGGTATTTAGAGCAATTAGAGCTTCATGCATGTATTTAAAAGTTTAATACATAAAATAACTAATTATTCCCTTCTATTAGTTTTCCTTTTAAATTTATTTTTATTTCGTAAAATTGGATATCGATAAATTAATTTTAGATTATTTTTTAGTTTTCACAAAATCTTGTTGAGAATTGGAAAGCACCGCTTAGAATCGATGGCGGCTTAGATTCGAATGAATACGGTATTTCCAGACCTTCGTGTGATGGAACGATTATTAGGTCTTAGTGAAGGCGGTCATCCCCAAAATGTCTTGGCGGTCCACCGGTGTGTCGCGATCAACTTAATGCCTACCCCGGTCTTAAGGCATGAGCCAACTGGGCCTGGGCCCAGGGCCTCGACCACAATCGGGGCCTCGTCTCCTTCTAGACTCAGAGTTAATAAGATATGGATTTGAATAATTTCAACGGTTAAATGTTTTTTTTTCTGGTGTTGTTCTCCGAAAAACTGAGAATTTCGGACGATATGACAACTGGCTACATGTGATGACCGTAGTCCATGTATAGGACTAGACATACCCCCTACACCATTCAATTAAAAAGCGGCAGTCAGTCGGTCGTGCCGGTTTGTGCGATTGTAAGACATGCACATTTATTTGTCTCGGGTTATTGTTTGTACTAGTATTTGACAACGTAATCTATGTACTGTCTACTTTTAAGGGTCATATGTAGGACATACATTTGTGTAGAGGCCTAGGGACTCAAAAAGTCTTAAGACATCCTTGAAAACTGCCCTTTAGTATTCTCATGAAAATTAACAAAATTATGCATTAACAAGATAGAATAATACGAGGGTTGGGGCATAAGTCATGGCAACTATTTTTTTTTCTTGTAGATATGTGAACGGATCACAAACGTACATGAGTCGTATGGAAGATCTGCAGGCATAGTGTGCATGCAGAACAACAGATGGCTCTGTGATAGCTGGTAGTAGCGCAGCGAGGGTTGTGAAATCAGTCTGTTGGTGAGTGTCGTGTGAGATAGAAGTAACCCGTGTTGAGCAGCGCGCTTACATCAAAATAGCCGTTCTCCGCGGGAAAAATGAGATGGAATGTCACAGTGAATTTGTGGAAGCACTTGGGAATAATGCCTTACCATACCGTACAGTAGCATGGTGGGTAGAAAGTTTTAACAAGGATGTGTGTCAACCAGTGATTAGCAACGTTCGGGACGACCGCTCAGTATGCGGATCGACTTGGCACGTGCCGTCATCAAGCAGACCGCCGAGACAACACATAAAGATAACATGACAAAGTCATGTCAACTTTATGTGTACTGTGTTGTCATTCCTTTGCACCGTGAAGGCCATATTGCCTTGTATACTGCCATAATAAATTAGTGTGTTACGATGTTTCAGTCTTATTCATTGTCCACACATGCAGTTAACACCTTGACCTCTCGTCTGTATATGTCACGTTTTCCAACCGGACTGGTATCTTCAAGAAAAAAAAATAGTTGCCATGACTTTTGCCCCAACCCTCGTATTCTAATTGATTAATTTACCGTTTTCTTAAGGCTTGGGTTTTTTTTCTAAGAAACAGAAGAATACAAAGATATTATTATCTGTTTCTTATAGTTATAAATATTTATTGATTTGTATTAATGTCGCTGTGTGCAAAATCAACATAATGGCTATCAGCAATGGACCTAGTATTTATGAACTTTGCGAGTACGACACTTCAGCTCAGATCTAGATTAAAATCCGTAGATTCATGGAAATGATTTGGGTGGTTCCACAAATATGTAAATAAGGATTACAATATCAGACAAACAGTTCAATACCAGTATTCGGAATTTTTTAGCTTTTAATACTGGGATACCGGTTTTAATATCGATAGTAGAAATTTTAAAAAAAGAAAGAAAACGCAAGTTTTTTTTTCTTAGAGAGTGTTAACATCACAAAAAAAATAACTTATAAATTATAACAGTATATAAAGAATTAAAAAAAAGTAAAGAAACATCTTACTTATTTAAATCACAAAAAGTGTAAATATCACTGGTCAGTCTGTGGTAGTATAACGAACTTTTGAAATGTAATCTTAAAAAACATAATGCATCATTTGTACTGTCATTAAGCCTGGAACGTAATTTTGTGCAAAAATTACTTCCCAAGGCATGTGCAAGTCCTATATTCCAAAAAAAAATTTCTGAATGAATATTTATATTTAAATAGCGTCTATTTCTTACACTCACCTATTAATCAAATGTAAGACTAAATGTTTCCCCATTTACTTTTAATTGTATTAGTTCGTGTTTCAAAGCATTGCGAACACTGTTACTGCATTTTACAACAGTTCTTAAGGTATTAATCGATGTTGATAGATTTTTGAAACCTCTGGCGGATAGTGATTTTTTTTAATTCAGTAGAAGTGCAAAACACTCGAAATGGCAAACCATCTAATGCTGTCACACACATTTTAGTTATAATTTCCTCCAAATTATCTTTTTTTTCCCTTCAAAATAATCTAAACTCTCTGATGGCTTGGGCTTAGAGACTGTGATTAAATTTGTATCTTCACCGCAATTAGATTAACAAATTTGTATCTTTTTTCGATTTTCAATGTGCATTAAGTCATCTCTGGTACTTCCTAGAATTCACTTTAATAACTCTTGAACATTTTTTTATATTGTGCCGCCATATTTTTTTCATCATATAAATAATGAAACCAAACCGAAATATTATCAACTGATTTTTATGTTCGTTAAAGTTGTTCTTATTAATTGTTGTTATGGGTTATTATTTATGAGTAATGAAACTGTAAAATATTTTGAACCCTAAAGTATGATATATAAATACAATGTGAATCACAAACTCACCAATTAAAAAAAAATATCGAAATATTGCGCACTTTCTTCACAACTACAACCTTGTTTTCACAGATACGAATATCAGACTACGAATCCTGCGCTTGTGCAGTATAGCTCTGAGCTGTAATAGGATAGTTTTGGCCCGCCTTCTTGGAGGATTCACATATTTTATCACTTCTTTTGACTATTCGATGCAACTTTATATTCCCAGTTTAATTAATTGCACCCGTTAGGGAGATATAAAAACAAAACATATATTATTGTGCTATGTTGGCAATCCCCGAACACATAATGGAGACAATTTTAAGAATTTCTAGTAAATACCGAAAAAACGTAATTAAGCCGATACTACAAAATTGCACACATTGCTCAGAGTACCGGTATTCGGTACCCAGGTATACCGTTGTTGCAATTCCTGTATGTAAAAGAAAAAAATTAAGTGAATTTTTTTTTTTTTTTTTGCAATTTTTTCCCCAAGGTTTGGCAACACCACTAGTATCCAGAGCTGAATGAGGGGTGGTCGGCAACATTTCTATACAACGTGTCACTCGTCTTTTCTCGTAGTCTTTGGAGTGTAGCAAGCCGTTCAACATGGGAGCTCCATTGCCAATCTGCACCAAGGAGGAAAAGAGGGTAGTGATTCGCTTTTTGTTTGTGGAAGCTGTTATACCTGCACTGGATGATAGCCATCCCTTCCATTACTCCACCCTCAACACCTTACACATTGTCCTCAGTTCTTGACGTCGATGACCTGTCCGATCTTTCGTCGTCACAAAAAGAAATTCTTCCCTGTTTGAAGCGCTCTAACCATTCGTAGGTCTTGCTTTGCGATAAGCAGCTGTCACCAAACTAAGCTTACTTGCGACGAATAATTTCCGCAAAACAAAAAGCGAATCACTGCCCTGCTTTCCTCTCTGGTGCAGATTGACAATAGAGGTGCCATGTTGAACGGTCCACTGTACTCCAACGACTACGTGGGAAGACGAGTGACACGTTGTGTATAAGTGTTGCAGAATACTCTTCATTCAGCACTGAATACTAGCGCTGTTGCCAAACCTTGGAAAGAGAAATTGCAAAAGTCTCTTTAGTATTTGAATTTCTCTCGTACATGTAATTAAAAATATTCACAATAATGAATCATAGAGTTATATTTATTGTATTTTTTTTTTAATGAAACAACAAATTTCCGCTCTAAAATTAATTTAAATTTTAAAAATGGACTCTGAATGAACGTGGTTTAAATTAATAAATATATACGATTAATTTTTTTCACAATAGCACAAAGTTGTATCATTCGAATGCTTTTGAAATTATACTCCCCGATGCCATTATTCTTTGTTTTTATGTTACTTAAACAATTAGCTTTACCCCAAGGAACATATTCTTCAACATTCTATTATTATTCTGAAAAAATAAAGATTCCATATATAAAAAGCTTTTTTCGGTGTGCTTTTTCTTAAAATTTTCTGCCACATTTTTGAATTTAATAGCATCCTTTAGAAGATTTTAAATACTGAGATAAATGTGTAAACCAATTATTATATTTCATATTTAGCTATTAATGCTCTCCAAGAGGGTCTTAACTTTCAAAATTTGCCAAATTAAAAACCAGAAACAAAATATGGTTCATTTCAATTTAAACTGTTGTATACATGTATAACATTTTAATTTCTAACAGATTTCGTTTGTTGATAGTTGTGATGTTTACTTCTTGACATGAATTACAAATATGAATTTATTATTTAGGATCATTCTCAACGGCGCATTATATAAACAAGCATACTCATTTATACATAAAAGCAACTAAAATCACAAGAGCAAGGCTTATGACGAACAAAGTATTCGTTTCACACAATCCACGGGATCTCCACTTATATACTCTACCACGGAAGTTTCGAGAACGTTCTTTACTCGCGTGATTCCTAGCCTTAGCAGGCTGATTAGTCGAATTCGGTGACTGATGCAATGTTTTGCCATCTCACTAAGAATCTGACTACGCCCCGGTTTTTTCAATTCCTACTTTCACACTCTCCCTACATATATTTATTTATATCTTGTTGAAATTTTCAATCGTTAAGAAAATACTTTTTATTCGTCCACTCAAATTCAAATACAATTTTTTAAACTTGTAGTGGATGACACTTGATGTTATACAGTTTTTTTTTCAAATATTAATTCATTGATTAAATATAATTATTGAATAAATAGTAACAAACTAAAATAATAGTCTAAAGCCATATATACAAAGGAAAACCGCTCGTTGTGTCCCTGTATAGCAATGAATAGCGCATTGGATTTTTAATTCAAAGGTCGTGGGTTCGAATTACACCTAATTTCTGAGAATGTGAATTCTTCTTAACTATACTATTTTATTAGATTAATTAAATTTAATTAATGGATAAATGGTAACATGCAAAAAAAAAATAGTTCACACCATATATAGAAAGGAAAATGAAAAACTCCAAGGAAAATCACTTTCTAGCTTGTCACTTAATATTGTGATTCTGTCCTATGTATATAAATATTTATATTAATTGTAATTATTTAATAAAAAAGTAACTAAAATAAAATTTTATTTGCTGACCTAAGTAGAAATTGACTTAAAAAAAAATTTTTTTTCATATTATTTGTTAAGAACTAAAGCTGCAGTTAAAGTTGCCATCTAAAGAATAAATTAAAGAAAAACTAAACATCACACGATGCTTTGGAACGCTCTGGGCCATAATGAATTAAAGAAAATAACTCACGAGATTACTGAAATAGAGAATCATTATATATAGAGAGAGAGAAACGAGAAAGATAAAGATGTAGGGAAGGTAAGAGAAAACTAGTTTGTATTTGTTTTTAACGAGTTGGATGTTAATACATAAAAGTGATACATTTAATGAGATTTATAAAAAAAATCATAAAAGGCACATCTCATAAAAAATGTTTAAATTAAATACGACTGAAAATCACTGTAAAACACAACATAAAACTATGCATCACTTGAAAAAGTAATGCTTGCACGACAGTAAATAATTTCCCATTAAACATTAACAGAACAGCAAACCTGGATTATAACCTTTTAAATATTTTAAGCAAATCTGATGTCTGTCATACAGCGTTCAATCAACCAGGGCTACTTTAAATTTACACGAAGCTGATGAAAATATTCATTATGCATAAAGGAGGATCTGTTATGTATTATTCTTCGAAGAAAGAAAGGAAGACGACTTTAGAAGATTACGATGGACAGATTATCATCAAAGCTATTGTTGCCGACCATTATTAAGATTACTGTTTTGCAGCAAAGCTCCTTTAATTTCATTATTTTCGCAATAACGACAGAGGTGATGTAATGGGATTTGATGGTGTTGGACGCCGTAAAATATCTTACAGGAGTAAACAGTGATGTATTTATGAAACACGAAATGAGCTCAAGCGATTCTTTATCCATGCAGACCTTAAAGAAGATGCTTAAATGGGAATATTTCTTGGAATTTTTTTCTTCTTTAATGAGGGTGGAAGTAATTCTGAAAACATATATGAATTTACTATAATTAGAAAAAAATAAGTATTTAAAATAACTAGTGGAATATGTATACAAAAAGTGTTGCGTTAGTTACACTTCGAACAATTCTAAGTCTGCTTATCTTTTGCTGCTAAACTTAATTGAATCTTTTTTATGTTTTACAAGGTGGCTGACTATGTCCTGAACCATGATTTTTAAAAGTGTATAAATGAAAAACTTTTTTGAGACACATTTCGTGTCAGTTGAATTAGACATATAAAATTTTTATTAAGAATATTTTAATAAGAAATATATAACTAAGAATTATAATTTTTAAAAAATTTAATGCATATTTGGATAAAATTTTACCTTTCTATTATCCAAATTGTATTTTCGTTATTATTCAAGTTATATTCTCACTATTATTCAAACAGTATTTTTATTATTATTCAAACTGTATTTTTATTATTAATGTGTTTGTATGTTCTTATATATGTGCTATTTTTAATTTCCATTCAATTCTTAGTATTATTTACAATTTCTATTTATATGTATATCCTGCACAACAAATAGTTTTATTCTCGTGCCTTTTACCAAAGTCATCGACTGTATTTATCTTAAGCGCGATGGCAACATGTTGTTTGTTTTGAGTTGTCTGTGTAATTTAATCTATGTGGAATATTTAGTTTCTGTACTGTTTCTCGCTCTGAGAGGTTCTCGGAGCACAAAGCTGTTGGCATTTGTCTAAATTGTTTTATGCTAAATTAAAGTAGTGTGTGTTGTTAAAAGCAAGAATCATCACTTAGTCCCGTGTGGTAGCAATGCATTTTTTGAAAAAAACTGAAAAAAATGACATTTTCACATTGTTCTTTTATGAGAAATGTTTCCGTAATAATAATATTTTGCCTAAATATAGTAGCTAAGCCTTATGTGGAGAGCCTGGACTATTGTTTTTGAGATATATAATTTAAAAATAAATTTATTCATGTTTTAATATATCAGAGCAGAAAAATTTTAACAAAAAACACCCGTTAGTATTTCGATTGATCGCAACTTCGAAAATATTGTGAATTTTTCAAAAATCATTGTTCAAGCTCTACATAAAAATCCTAGCTATATATATATATATAGATACAAAATATTATCAAAGACATATATATATATTATTATTATATTATTAGACATTTATATCATATATATTATTATATTATTAGTCACATATATTATATATGTTTATTATATTATTAGACATATATATTATATATATTTATTATATTATTAGACAAAATATTATGAAAAAAATATTTTTCATAAAAACAGAATGTTTTGAAAATGCGACATTTTTCAATTTTTGCCCAAAAACTGCATTTAAATAATTTTTTCTTGTAATGATATTCTTAAAACAATTTTATATGTCTATTCTAATTCAACAGATATTAAATATCAAAAAAAGTTATCACTTTTTCAAATTCATTGTTCTTAACGTAGTCAGCCACCTTGTAAGCAATATGAAGGTTATTGGTGATGGACTTCTTTTATTTTACCATGATCCAGTTGACAAATAAGGCACCTGAGCTGATACTCCCCTCTTCAAACTTCCACGCCACGCCAAAATGAAAAATTTAAACTTCGATAGATTTAGCAGTCCCCTCTACACGTAGAGTTTTATTTTACTGTCGGATTTATTTAATGAAGTCGCTAAATACGGAAAAAAGTTCGTCAAGTAGAGATTTATCTCTTTATAAAACACATAAAACAAATTTTAAATTCTTAAATATGTTATTAAGTTAATTCTTAATTATGTTATTAAAAAAGTAACTATTCACACTTTTTTTGTAAATTATATATATATATAATATCTATTTATTTTATAAATATTACTCATCAAGAAGAACAACAAAAATAAAACATTGTCCAGAAATACCTGGCATATTTTTCAATCTTTAAAAATAATTTTATATTAAAATTAATAAATTTTAAGGACTTTTTTCTAATTTTAAGCGTTCAAGAAATTTTAAACATATATTATTTTATAACCAGTAATTTCAAGCATGCATTAACACATACATCCCTAAGTTTAATTACTGATAAAATCTGTTAATTTTAATTGAAAAATTGCGGCAATTTTATTGTTCTTGGTGAGTTAAAAAAACCTAGTAAAACTAGTTAAAGGCCATTGATTACCATAAAATGTATTAAAGGAGAGAACAATTTGAATTGTCCAGAAATATTTTAAAAATAGGGAGAAAAGAAATCGAATCACAAGAGAAAAAGTTCGTTAAATAGAAAATGCACTTCGCTATTTGGAGGTTATTTTACGAAGAAAATAGTACAATGTTCCTGATTCCAGGAAAAAGTTGGCATAACAGAAAAACTCGCTAAATAGAGGTTCGTAAAATGGAGGTCCGACTGTATTTTTAAATATGAACATAAATTTTATGAGGGCTTTGTCTTATATAAATCTCAATAAATGGCACTGTAATATAAAATGAAAAATAGCAAGACAATTTTAGCAATTTAAAGGTTTCGAATATTTTTAACCGAAATTGTATATCCATACATTGAAATACGATTTATATTTTTGATCTAACGATACCTGAGTTCTTCATATTTTTTGAGTTACTTGAAATATGATTAATACAATTTACTTTATATTTTATGATAATTTAATACTTAGAAAAAAAAATGTTAACGTGTCGTTGTAAAGCGATACATCTTTATAAAATAATGGTATATGTGACTAGATTTTGTAAAATTTTTAATTTAACTCTGAAAAAACTTTGCATATAGATAAGTAATAGCTTAAATGATAAAATAAGAAATTAAGCAGTAGGGGTAATGAAGTAGTTAAGGATAAATTAAGTTAAATTGTATAAAATTGGATATCAAAACTATTGAAATTGTCCGAAATTTAACTTACAAATGTAAAATTTTTTCAAGAAATCGACTTCGCTTAAGATCAAAGTAGCTAACAGTATTTGGAAGCTCATTCGAAGAAAATCTAATCACCTGCAAAAATACCATTTTAATTTTGAACTAATATTACTTCGCTTCTGCTGAAAGAATATATTTTAAAATTCATACAATATAATTTTAGACTGATTATTTTTTTTTGTCTCGAAATTTATTATAACACAGAAGGGGTCTTACATATACAAAATCCGAGGGATTGTTCTGTATGTTGCCGTTTTATTTGTTCCTGTTATCATGCAAGCAAAGCAAAGGAAAAAAGGAAATTTTAGTGCAGATTCCGCAGAAATATTAATAAAAAGGCAAAGAGGCAATGTTGCTCACGTACCTGATACCTTAATTCACAAATGCCTCCTGGGTGGTGCTAAATGAGTAACAACTATGAGAAGACGGCTCAGAGTCATCTTAATAAAATAGGCATCTTTCTGTCTAGTATATTATAAATTTGTAATTCGGACATCGGGAATGCAGAGCATCTTATATGCCCAGAACAAGATAAAGAGTCAAAAACGTAGTGAGATAAGCAAACTATACTGGAATACCAGAACTTTCATGAGCTCCTTGTTCCATCTATTATGTTCCTTTTCTTGTTTAAATTTTTAACTTTTTACTTTTATTCCCATGTTAATCTTTCCTGGCTCTTATTTTAAATGTTTATTCTTTTTTATTTTTTGTATGATATTTGAGCTGTTATATGTGTTTGTATTGATCCTTCCAATATAGTCATATGTAACAACAACATAAATAAAAAAAATTATTTATAAGACAGAATTATTGAATAACTTATCTCGAAAACACATAAGCTCTTCTCTCTCTATCAATACTTTAAAAACTTCTTTAAATCAAATAAAGCCAAAGCATATCGTTTATTCAATTTACCTTTTTTTTTATTCCAGAAATACTATTGCAACAAGATGCAAATCAAACAATTATATTACAGACTGCAAGACAAGACTCGCTGTAGAAATATTCTTTGCAGAAATTCTAATATTTAACCAGTTACAGAAACAGTTATGTGATAAACGTTATTGCAAACGATTTATGTATTCACGAAAGAAAATATTTTTTTACAATTATAGTTAACAAATAATTCATTTATGTTTGAAATTATTCACCAAACGATTTTTTTAACAAAGTAAAATCTGGAAATTTAAAATTTACAGCAAAAAAAAAAAAAAAATATGCTTAAAAAAATTTTCAAAAAAAAAGTTTATTGTATAATTAAATGGCTTAATTTAAAATATTAAGCTAAGGAACATAATTTCATGTAGAGCAATTTAGTTTTTTTAATAAAGGAAATACAATCTAGATGAATTATAATGATGTTTACAAATTTGTAAAATTATATAACAGATGCAAGAAAAAAAATTTTTCCCTTAAAGTGTTGTAACGTTATAAAATTAATGAGCAAGAAAATCTTTTCACAGGAAATTTTTTGATGTTTATTACATTCAAAGTAAAAAAAACGCATTAAAAAAGAATAAAATAAACTTTTTCTTTAAAACTTTTTTTACTATCAACTTATAACGTCATTACACAATTTATACGATACAAAAGCTCGTCGCGAGATTAAAGTACTCTTATTTACTTAGTTTGAAATTTTTAAAAATTAAAATCAATCAGATCAAGTTATTTAATTTACTTGTTTATCTATACAGGTAAATCTCGCGCCAAGTTTTTTTATCATATAAATTGTGTAATGACGTTATAAGTTGATAGTAAAAAAAGTTTTAAAGAAAAAGTTTATTTTATTCTTTTTAGCGCGTTTAAATAAAAGCTTGTTTTTAAAAAGGTTTTTTTTTTACTTTTAATTTATTTTTTACTTTTTAGTTATCACTGGACAGGTTTCTCCGTATGTTCATCTCATTCAACGCATCATTGTTGCTATGTGTTTGCCGGTTATTTTTTAACAGTCTAGCTAAATGAATATTCGCAAAAAGGGTACTAGACGAAAAACAATTTTTTTCTTAAATCCGTAATTTTTAAGCAATTTTTTCAATCTTCGTACAGATCTTGGGTAATATTACTCTACACACGAAAAAAAGTTTTATGAGATTATCTTCATAAATGACGAAGTTATTAAAGGTTTAATTAAAATTTTGAGTATTTTTTGAAAAATCGTAAAATAAAAAGTTTTTGGCATTTTATTTTTTAAATGATTGATTGTAAAAGAGCAAAGCATGGGCTGTTTTAGTACGGAATGTCGATTCATTTAAACAAAAATAATTCATGCGCAACGATTTAGACATTATTTTCATAAAAACGCATCGATTTTGACTCATTTAAAAAAAATCGTAAGAAATACAAACATTATTATTTTGTAAAAGACATTCTATCGTATCGAGACGAAATAAATGATCTTTCCGATTCTGTAATTATTTTTTGTCTGAGTTTCATAGATTAAATTTAAATAAATTTTTTAAAGAATTTCTACATACCATTATTAACTGCACGTTGAGAAATAATAGTACATCCTTACTCTTTTTATTTTGAATTTAAATCCAAGAAAATAGATAGAAATTTGTAAAAAAATTGCATACGTTGTAGAAATTAGATTATTTTTACGTTGTAGAAATGTAATTATTTTTTAGACAAAGTTAATTAATACAGTCAATAGTGCAACGTAATGAAATTCCAGTTTGGCTGAAAACCCATTTTCGACGCCAACTTATGTCATTGTTGTAACAATAACATTATTACAACAATACAGACATATCGAAGTTGGCGCCCAAAACTAGTTTTTTAACGTTTTTAATTATATATTTTTAATTTAATTGTATATCAGAATATAAATGGCCAAAACATGCATTGTCATCCAAACTAAACGTGTATACAAAATTTCAGCTCAATGGGTTGAAGATATCAGCTTCAAAATTGAGTTGCAAGATTCCACCCGAACAAATTACATACATACAGAGCTCATAATATTACTACCAGGAACCGGATTTGGATGTCATATCATATTTTAATTGATGCGACGTGATATTAATTGGCAAGCAAATTACGATAATGACTCTTGGATATAATTAAATACATTATTTATTATAAGTTGATTTTTGTTATTTTATTCTCTTATGTTTTTTTTATTAAGTGGGTATTTTTCTTCGTTTTCGCGATTTATAAATTTACCGGAGTGTTTTCTAATCTTTTTTCAATTAAGTGTTATAGTTTTAAAAATATATTTCTTAAATAATAAAAAAAAATTAATTAAAGAGTCAAAATTTGTCAAAAGTTCAAATTCTGGTATTCTGGTTTCCGTTTGCTGAGTAGAATACATAATTTAGTATGTGGGATATTAATTATCAATTCGTATGAATGCCGACAAAATTGTCCTTTATAGGTCACTTTTTTCAAGTTCACTCGGACGATTTAAAGACGCTTTTGGTAATTGTAGGTCATTGTTTCTATGCATTATCATATAACTGCAAATTAACTCTAAAATCTTTCCCTAATAAATATCCATTCTTTTGAAATTATTTTTCGGGTTTTTTTTCACATAAAAACTTTAACATACAAGACATTATATTTACTGCCTTTTTCCAGCAAGTATTTCTTGAAAAATGTATCTGTTTTTAATATATAGCACTTTAAAAACCAATTTAAATATCCCACACATTTAAAAATATGCACTCAATATAAAAATGTATTTTCTAATTAATGTTAATTATCTTTTTCTATTAAAAAAACGCAAATTATAATTAATTAACTTACCGGAATAGCTTACTGAAAACTATTGATATTAGTTTGAATACCTTAAATTTGAATCAAGCGGTTAGTAAAAAGTAATAAAATCTTAATTTCTTTCATTTCCAGTAGCTTTGAAAAGCTTTTGAAGGTCAAATCGTCATCGGTTCAAAGTCAATGTTTTCAATATTTTATCTATAAGATGCAGGATGAAACAATAGTCGAAAATTAGAAACTTTAAAAAATATATATATACTAATGAAATCAAAATTTTCAAAATTAAATGGCCTTGTTAGGAAACATAGCTTCAAACTGGTTTAGAAAATTCACAAAATTGTGGTACTTTATTAGATAATTCAAAGTCTCGCTTAAATATAAATATAATGTTGAATTCATACTGTAACATATAACATAAGTTAGGATTGGTTACTGTATCTTTAGGGAAAATTTTGAATAACAATTCCTTTTCACTTTAAAACTATTATACGATTCATATGAGTTTAGCTGTGGTTGTAGCTATTAGCTGAACAATTTTGATTCACCTTTGACGAAAGAAAGAAAGAAGACAAAAAAAAATAAGTTTGAGGAATACCTTTTTTGTATGGAATGATTTTATAAATCATTCTGCTATGCAAATAGAAAATCATTCTTCGTATGCTAATCATGCAATTTTTTTAAAAAAAGTTTTGACTTAAACTGCAACCTAACTCATCAGGAAAGTTCGGAAAGAAGGGGAAAAAGGCAGACAACAAGAATTTAATTTAACTCTTCAGAGATTATTTGTAAAAAAGTCCGTGGAAGTTCACTGAAATAGAACAAAAATTTTGGAATTACTATTAAAAGAAGCCCTTGAACCTGAAATATGTAGAATTCTAAATCTTTCTAAAACTACAATTTACAGTATTTTGAGTAAAAAGAAAGTGTAGAGAATGAGAAAAGATTTTCGACAGTAAATAAGTAAAATGGGCTCGTCATAATGAGCCCATTTCCAATCTGGAAGTAAAAAATATTAGTCGATTCGTAAAAGAGTACGGAACACAAACAAGTGTCTCATGCAACTGTTTCGTGAAGTTTGAAGTCGAATGTATTAATCGACGAATATCAAGAGGAAATCCAGGACTACTGAAACATCACAAAAAAAAACACATCTGAGGTAGGCAAAGAATAGGCGAACGACAATAACTATTCAGTTCTATAGCAGGTATATGAGAGTTGGTTCTGTTATGCCGTGGAGCGTTTTCATATATGCAGGAAAATATACACTGGTGTCCAAAAGTTAAGCATAAATCGTAAAATGCGAAAAATATGGAGTAAATATTCGTAAAATTATTCCAAATTTCTTGCGGATATTAATTGGGTGAAGAAGAAACATTGGGTTTATGCAAAACTTTTCAGTCGACCCTTTTCAGTCCCTGCGTGAAACACCGGCGCATGTCGGAAAGCGGAGAAACCGATTCACGCAGCATAGGCAGTTCAGACAAGTTTCGTGCAACTGCTGTGCGAAGGAACGTTGTTAACCATCAAACAAGGTGAATGATGGCACAGAGACGCCAATTGAACATGTTTACGAAAGGAAGAATCGTTGGAATGCTGGAATCCTCACGATCACAAACCGAAGTGTCTCGAATTCTGAATGTGGACCAGTCTGTAATCTCAAGACTGTGGCAGAGGTTTCAAAGAACGGGAGATGTTACCCGACAACCAGTATCAGGTCGACCAAGAGTCACAATCCCTCGCCAAGACCGATATCTGGTAATAAGTGCGCGACGTCAGAGGGGCAGTACTGCCAGAGCACTGGGTTCGGCGCTCACAGTCGCCACAGGAATACGAATTTCGAGACAAACTGTTTACAGGAGACTCAATCATGCTGGCCTGTATGCCAGAAGACCAGCAGTTTGCATTCCCCTCACGTCTGCGCATAAACGCGCTCGTTTGAACTGGAGTTTGAAACATCAACATTGGAGTGTGGGAGAGTGGGCCAATGTAATGTTCAGTGACGAGTCCCGGATTAGTCTGATTAGTGATTCTCGGCGGGTAACGATATGGAGAGAACGTGGAACACGTTTTGAACCAAGAAACATAACGGAAAGACATCATTTTCCATCAAGGGGAGTTATGGTATGGGCAGGCATCATGATGGACGACCGCACAGACCTCCATTTGTTTGACACGGGTCTGTGATTACTCAAAGATACAGAGACGAAGTTCTTGAACCTTATGTTCGCTTGTTTCGAGGTGCTGTCGGTCCTGACTTCATATTCATGGATGATAATGCGCCATGTCACCGTGCGGTGTTGATTGGTGACTTCCTTGAAACGGAAAACATCCAGAGCACGTCGTGGCCTGCGAACTCCCCTGATTTAAATCCTATCGAGCATGTATAGGATATGCTTGGGAGACAAATTGCAGCCCTTTCGCACTCACCAAGCTCCGTTACAGAACTGAAGAGACAAGCTTGAAACCGTTTGAGCCCACAACTCAAACATCATCTCATAGCAAATATGGTAAATCGCTGTGCAGCGTGCCTGGCTGTCAGAGGTGACCACACGCGTTATTAAACTGCAGCATCAGTATTTTATTTAGTGTTTTCTTTCAATTTTTCTTTAAAGTGTGAATCCTTGCTATGCTCGGTTTTCTTTCAATCTGCTACTTTGGATAATAAAATTAATTATTATCATTCTTTTAATTTGCTTCTTATTTCATAACCATTTTACACTCGCATATCACGTTTCCCGCCATTCTGATTTACAGTTCTTTCTTTATTCACATAATTATCAATTATGTTAAACTTTTGGACACCAATGTAATTACAAAGAGTAGATAGGGCAAAATAAACTCGAAAAATTATTAACGGATGCTATAAAGCTAATACTCTTGGTATAACTTGAAAGAAAAGTTAAGAATTCCAACAATATAATGCTGTAAGTCATACATCTAAATCCGGGGTAAGCATTGCGTCGATCGCGATCGACCGGTGGACCACCAAGACATTTTGGGGGGACCACCTAAAATTTATCAGTTAGTAATTATATACGGAAAATTTAAATTTGGCTGACAGTTCGCAGACCAAGCCTTCTACTGACTATAGCAACGAAAACTAACTTTAGATAAAAAAAAATTGTTTTATTTTTTTAATGTATTTTGAATTGTTTCATAATACATGTATCATGTGATATAATTATATTTGGGGCTATTATTATTAAGTTTGTATCTTGAATTTTGCTTTAAACGCGTTTTTA
This sequence comes from Trichonephila clavata, assembly GCA_019973975.1. NCBI lineage: Eukaryota > Metazoa > Arthropoda > Arachnida > Araneae > Nephilidae > Trichonephila > Trichonephila clavata. Next base: position 23,599 of record BMAO01032204.1, on the reverse strand, counting down.
AAAGTATTGTTTTTTTCCAGTTCTGTAGGAAGAGTACAAATTCCATACTTATTATTAAGTTATAATAATGACTTTTTTCCTTAACTCGCCACACCTACGACATTGGGCAGTAGCATACACAAGAATTTTTAAAGGGAAGGGGGTCGAGGGTTGAAAGTTTACCATTCTCGTATCATATCCCAATAAGCAGCCAAACATATTTTTTTTATTTTTGTCGATTGTCGAGAACAAAAAACGACAAGAAATAAATTACCGAATAAATAATTAAGATTAATAAATAAAAAAAAATGGCAGTTATAGAGACTGCCGATAGAAGTGAAAACTTAGAACTTTTAGTATTAAAATTTGAAATTTCATAATGTTTGAATTAAATTATCAACATCAATCTGGTTTTCACATCTATTGACACTCCGAGCAACAACTAAATGCATGTTTATATGGGTTTTTATTATTCAAATGTATTACGGGCTGTACAAGATCATGAAAAAATATAAATGCAATTCAATTGAAATAACAATTAATATACAATTATATTATTTATGGATAGTATTTGTATTTACTTAATTTTCCATGTACTTGATTTTTAATATTATTTTAATTGTTTGCATCATTGTCATCATTCATTTCAACAATACTTAGACTTTTTGTACTTTCAATTATTTCATTGTGTTCTAAAAAAGATACAATAGGCTTATGGTAACTAAAGTAAGAAAGGAAAATGTGTTTGATTCAAATTTATCTAAGTATCGCGTAAAAACCGCATCGATCGTCGTTTTATATTTTGTAGTACTGAGTTTTCGATCATTGGACATATTTAAATTAAGTCTTTCATTTAGAAAATCAATTAGTGGTAGATTTTTATCATCTGCAAAGTTAATATTGAAGTCTCCACTTAAAATCATCGGTACATTATCATATATTTTTCGCCAAATCTTTTTTCGAGTATTTCAGAACCTTCTTTCGTATAAATCATCAAATTTTCGAATAAAAATTGTTGTATCTGTCTCATAGATTTTTCAGGCGAAATATAAACGGCAACCATTAATATGCATTGCCCATTCTCGGAATCTCAACGAGCAATGCACATATATACACATTGAACTTTTGACTAAATCCATTCAACTTCACTTATAAGATATACACAGCATTATACGTCAGCTGTATAGCTACAGATATACTGCTATAAGCATTTCGATGACGCGAACGCACAAGATTTCACCCATCCAAAAAGTGTCTAAAGCGAACAGCACACTGCGCATGCGCCAGTCAGAGCATGTTGGTGACGCGAACTCATAATATTTTCCCATACCAAAAAGTGCCCAACGCCGCTAAAGAAGTTTTCACTTCAAAAAATTACTAATATCAAATACTTAATTACATTTTACATGCTATATACATGGGACTATAATGAATCGGGAAAACATGAAAGGTTATACTGAAGGGTCCGAACCCGTGGACCCCTCTCCCACCGTTGTGTGCGCCACTGACACTGGGTGGACCGCAACTCCTTGAAAAAATTAGAAGTAGCTCGCACTCTGGAAAAGTGTGCCCTCCCCTGATCTAAATTATCAAAAGATGGGTTTAAAAGAAAAAAGATTGGCAATGTACTTTGATCGAGACACAGTCTTGACTTACACTCCCGTAGAAAACTCGAAGCTATTTATCCCTCCAAGTATTCGAGAACAGCAGTCGATATTATTCGGTATATGAATCGGAGGTCATCATTACGTAGAAAGAGAACAATATTCCGATGCCAAATCCCTAATCTGAATCTTTCCTTAAAAATTTAATTAACTCAATGCCAATCGTGAGTTTCAAATTATTTAGAAAAAAGAGAGAACACAGCAGTATATTATTAAATTTTTTATAAAACTTTCTTTTTCCAAATGTGTTCTTATAACTTTACAACAGGTATTCTTAATTCTTTTTTGTTATATTGCTGTTTAATTTTTTTGTATAAAAGTTTCTTGCTGCGTTTTACAGAAAGCTTCCCGTAATGATATAGAGGGCTTTTAGTTTTTAATAAAACATTTCAATTTATAAAATTCTAAAGAAAGTTATCCCATGTTAGTTTTGAAAAAAAAACCTAGCGAGATAATCCACTGAAAAGCCATACTAAAAAGAGTATAAATTTATTTAATCTATCTATATATATAAAAATGGATGTTTGTATTTATGACCTCGCTTCGCTCCAACACCGTTCAACCGATTACTATGAAAACCGGCATGTATATATATTTTTTGTGGAGAAGGTTATTATGCTATCCTCATTGTTGCATCTCCTCCCTTCCCAGGTGACGCTACTGCATATAAGCTTCTGCACCGTTCAATCAATCGTCAAGTTGCCAACATAGTGGCCAAAAATGATGCCAACTTGGCAGTGTCACCAACATTTCACAATGTTTTTATTGAATCGTTATTATAATGCAAGGAATGGCGTTATTGCGAATATTACATTTTTAATATAAAATAAATACAACAGAAAGTAGTTTTAACGTATTACACATCTAGATATAAATTATATACACTATTTTAAACGTTCGTTACACAAAATTTGTTACAATGTTTTACTTTTGCTGAGCAGAGATCAGTTTAGAAAGGTGTTTTCAAAAATCGACCCACAAGAGAGTTTTGGGACATTATAAATAAAAAAAAATTCCTTTTTATCATTTATCATACTTTCAGCCTTAAAATTTAACAATTATGGTGTTTTTGTTCAGCTGAGATATGCACAAAAAGCCTTTTTTGTTTAATTCGAAATTTACGTAAAATTAACTCATTAAAAACTTCTTTATCCTTCAGTCTGTAATTTTTCAATTCACCCGTGCGAAGAACAGGTATACCAGCTAGATATATATAAATTTAACCTTAGAAAATTTTAATTTGAGATTGATTTAAATTTCTGCTTAATAAATTAACCAAGTTACATTAACTGTTAGTATTTGTCTAAATAATAACGGGAATGCAATTTTTATTTACATACTATTTTGAAAAAAGCAATTTTTTATTTTCAATATTATTAGGGAGGATACAAATGAAATCATCTGCAAACGGATTTTCTTTTTACATTATATTGATGAGTATAATTTCGCTCCATTTAATTATGTATTCTTTCTGCTTATTCTTTTTGCCCCTGAATGAAATTCTGACATTAATGATTGCGATTGATATTCAGATTTAACTGAAAGACCCTAAATTCGAAATAAGACAAAAGATACCGACTGTTAGTACTTACGAATTACACCGTCGATCAATTTAGCCAAACAAAGCGACATCAAGAAAGTGTCACCCAATGCATTGTCATTTTTCTGTTTGAAAGTGTACGAGAATGGCTCCCACTATTTGCCGTATATCGCGTCATTTGGCGACGCCTTTTGATTTGACGAAATTGTTCGATGGTATAATACGTAAGTAATAGTAGTTCTATATATTGTTAATTTTAAATGTTACATAATTTCTCCGTTTCAGAAGCTACCGGAAGGATGTGCGTGATTCTTCTACTCTTCTTCATCGTCTGCAAGGCTACAGCTTATGATATATCGTCCTCTTCCGATGAATCTTCATCGTCTGACATCGATGAGGTCAAGCGTTTCAATGAGGATGATGTGATGGCGTACTACAAAAACTACGGCTTCAATGACGACATGGCTAAAAGAGCTCTTAGTTTCCTCGCCCGCTGGAGACCACAATTTGTCGGGATGCCCAAAATCAACACAAGATCAGAAATCGTGAGCGCCGTCACCAGAGGTGGCGGTCATTCCCGACCCCTCGGACAACCCCTCAGATGGGGCTAGATGATTTTGGCCTTTTGCTCATCTGTTGCTGAATATTCAATTTCCCAAGAAATTATGCAATGATGTTTGATTGATTGGAAGGATTATTGTGCAAAAGAATTTGAATTGAATTTCAAAATTAGACATATTATTTATATTTGCATTGCCAAATTTATTTTTAAAATAAAATAGTTTTAAAAATAGTATCCTTGTGCGTATCAAAAAGCGAGATGGGTTCATTTAATTGAATTATTAATCTTTATGTAATATATCTATCCTTTTCAAATATGTATATATCGATTAATACGACTGTGTTTAAGTAAAAAAAAAACATCGATATTTCATTGTATCAAAAGAAAATTATCAATAAAAATGTACTATTATCGAAGATTATTAAAACATAAGTTTTATTAACTGTTCCAAAAAGTATTGTGCGCCTTTAAATTAAGATAAAAGAAAAATGATAATTTTGAATTTTTGTAGAATATTCAATTTGTGATAAAATGTAATTAAATTTCCTTCAAAAAATGAAACAAGTACAATTGAAATAACTCCACTATGTAGAATTCACTATTATGCGATTTTATGGAAAATATAAATGAACGTGTTAATATAATTCCAGCACTGTTAAATGTAGAAGAAAAAAACTTGCATTTGAATATTAGTAAAAAAAACAACTTATGCAATAAGCTCTATAACAATTAAATTATTTAATTTTAGAATATATTTGCTTTCAAAAAAATTTTAACAGAAAATTAATGAGGTCTTTTTTAATAAATAAAAATTATAAATTTCAATCTATAGCAGTTATTATGTAACTATGTATTGTTCATATTTTAAGATATTTTATTAAAACTATTAGTTTAGCTACACCTAAACTTATAATTACATTTCATTACATTCGTTTTTTTTTTACTATGCAGTTGTTATTCAAATATAAAAATTGAAAAAGTAACTATTTTTATAGATTGTTAAAATTTATTAGGGACATTAAAAATATGGTTTTATTTTATATTCTAGAGAACCAATTTTAAGTTGTTCTGTATGAGTCCGTTTTATTTTTGGTTAGTGTGCTTTTATAGAATGTTCTGTTTGTAACTTTTAAATGTTTTGGAAAAACTGAAATAGAACAAAAAAATAATTCTACTTTACTAAAAGCTTTTCGCCATTTTTTGCTTTAAATTGTAAGTAATATTTAAAAATAATAATTTACTCGGCTTGGTAAAGATTATAAATAATATTAATTATACATTAGAAGAATAAATTTTTAAAAATAAATCAGAACACAGTTCTCATAAAATTTATTTCTTAATGAGTTTAAATGTAAATTTATCATCAAAGAATTTAGTTAAAAATAAAATAAAAAATAAATGACATAAATACATAATATAAATTAAATAGAAAACGTAAAATAATGCAAGAAAAATTCAATTTTTAATCTCTTGAAATTTCTTGCAAAAATTTACTTAAACTATTTATCACGCCACAAGTTTTGAAATGAAAATATTTATGTTTCAAAAATGTATCAAGTATCTAAAAACCAGAATAATATTTTATACTGTAGATATTTGCATCAGAGTAAAAACAAATTTTCTTAAGTGAAAATACTTAAAATTTGACATATTCCACTGGTAAATCCTGTCTCTGATATAAGCTTAAAAACAACTTTGGTTGCCATCTTGAATGTTTGTTAAATAAACATAGTAATCCGATGATATTAAATTATAGATTTAGAATCATTACATCAAAGTGCCAATTTCTAGAACTGTTGAAAGCAAACACAATTGCGACACAAGAGCATGAAATTACTATAATTGCGCTTGTTAAATTCATTTTAAATAGAATAATTTCGTCTTTTGATTTCTAAAATTGCTTAACTGTAATTGGAACAAGAGTTATTTAAATACTATTTAATGGCAAATTTCTAAATCGTTTGCTAAATGGTAAAATGACATTTCCAATGACATTCTGAAAGTTTCAAATTAAATATATTCGAATGTATTGAAGTAATATACAGTATCACTTTTCATTAAGCTTTAAAAAGAGCTTTTTTATTCAGATTTCAAAAATTCATATCACAGTTCGTATTTAAAAAATTAATGACTTCTAATCTTACTTATTTTCGGGCTTCAGAAAAGAATCACTATAATTAAATCTTGAAATATAAATGCTAAATTAATTATGCTTTGTAATGAAAGAAAAATCTTTCTAAAAACAAATAAATTCGTTATGAAACAACAGATAGAAAAACAAGTCTTTGACGAAAAATTTATTTTTTATACATATACTGTACATTTAATAAGCGGTTAATAACATTATAAGAAAGAATAAAATTTCTCAATTCACAAAACCCTGAGATTACGAGTGTCGAAGTTTTTGCTCTTGGATTTTCATTTGTGGTCGTTTGAATATTATCAAATTCAAAGCGAAAGTTGTATCTAATGGTAACACTAGATAGCTCAAAATATTTTTTCTTTCAATTATTTCGATTCTCCGCAGGCATTGTCTTAATAAGTCTTCATTATAATCTATGTTGAACAAAAAAAAATTACAAAGTAAATAATTTGTGGGAGTATTACGTTAAAAATGATATTTTTTTCCAAATAATTATGAATAATTACAACTACTACTGAAATCAAAAACAAATAGCAATTTGTACTGATTATATGTAAAAATATAAAGCTCCTTTATTCAAGTAAGGAATGTAAATTCTCCTAACAGAGTAGAACTCAATTATGTGAGACTTATAGAATTGGCATTAATAACAGAAAATGATTCTAATTATTTCTAAAAGAAGTGTCGTCAATTATTGCGTTTCTTTTTGCACAATCCTTCCATAAGAATATTTAGTGAAGTTCCTAAAAAAATTGTTTCAATGTATAATTAATAAAACCAAAGATTGTCTCGTTTATGTTTATTTCTATTTACTCATTGTTTTTCATTGTATATAGAAAAATCATAATTATTATTATCATTGTTCTAGAGAATTTTCTGTCTGTTACAATGTTAGTTTTGTGTTGGAACTTGTAAAGTTAATAAACAATAAAATAAATTGTGTATAGTAAGAGTTTTATGTTCAGTAATTACTTTTTTGGGTATAATTATTTAAATGAAATGATTTGTTGAGGCAACATCGTCCCCCCCAAAAAAAATTGAAACGTTTTACCTCAAATATAGTTATCAAAAAATATATATCCACATACACTTTTTCTTAATTATGTGTAAAAAAAACAACTTTTATATTTTAAATTTTAAAAAATCAGCAATAATAATAGAATTAAAAAAATAAATATATGATTGGTGCGGAATTATTTAAGTTTTATAGAGTTAAATTTCAAATATGAGAGCTTATTTTTCCTCCATTATAATGCCCTTCAATTTTCGCATTCACACGTTATTGCCGATATCTGACGATGTCAGATTTGATTCAATTTTAATTTACATCGACACATCGACTCTGAAGAAGTACGATGGTTATTGGAAATAGACCTCGTAATTCTGAACCGTAATCAAGTGACAGGGACTACATCTGAGCTGGCACCCCCTTCCACTACAAACTTCCACGCCATACAACAGCAGCATTTGAGCCACGATAGATTTAATGGGCATCAGGCCTTCTGCATAGCGGGTATGAAGTTACAGACAAAATCTAAAAAATTAATGACTCTAAAAATGCCCACCACGAAAACAGTATTGAAATAAAGATATTGTCTACAAAGGCCCAAACAATCATGAACATGCTCTATCCGATGATAAACACATTTGGTACAGCTGACTAACCTTCTTTGCGTCATAGAACGAAAGGCACTGAATGTGACTATTAGCAAATCAACAGAGTGCCTGCTGTATTTATCACAGTCTAGAGAACTGCCCCTAGTCTGTTTCTCATACACCAGAAATATACGAAAAGTTTCAATCATGCTATCCTATTCTGAGACATATAAATGATTTAACTAATTTATGGCAAAATTATTCGCTTCTGCTTTCTTTTTAAATTGTAGAAGTATTAAATCTAAATATTACAATTTTGATTGTAGACGTACAGAAACATTAAGAAATCAACAGATATAACGAGAGGTTCTACCAACATTTCGTTTTAGAGCCACGAAGCCAATTGAAAGTAACGCAGTTCATGAATTTTCTAATTGTAACAAACATGATTGTTCTACTTGGTTAAAACGAGATTATTTGACTAAAAAATAAATTCGACTTTACTCAACTCGAACTATGCAAAGAATGGAATACTTTTGAATTATTTACCTAATCAGAGGCTTTGCTGTGAGGAAATGTTAAGGTTTGATAAAACATGCTTTAAATAATGTTGAGGGAAAATTTCTTATTGAGCTCTATAATACTCTCAGTGTTGTTATACCTAATTTTCTTTTACCATCTATGGTTAAGGGGGTCCGGCACTTCCAATAGGAGCCCATGTTAAATGACGTAAGTATATGGAACTTTTTCTCCGAAACTACTTGCTTCTCATAGATGAAATTTTTACAGTAGGTTATATGTACTATCAATAAAACTTTAATGGAGGGTTTTGTCTTTTTACTAAAAATTAAAATAATTATGAATTTTTAAAAAAATGTCCAATCCCCCCCCCTAAAATTTAGTTTAAAAAGACGTTATCTAAAAATGTTTGCTAGATATATCTTATCCCTTCCATGTAAATATGTAAACATGTTGCAAATATACTAACTGAAAATTTGAGGACTCTACATTAATTAGTTTCTGAGAAAAAGGTACATATATAAAGGGGAAAATATTGCATTTTGAGAAAACAAGCTTTAAAGTAAAAATTTGTAATTTTTGACGATTTACCTTTTTTAATACTTTCCAGAAAAATATGAAACATTTTCTTTGCCCTCTACTTCTACGAAAGACTCTTATAATTCTCCTTTTTTCATTATTTTTAGCAATCTAGCCTTTTTTTGTATCTCAAGATGCTTTTATTGGGCTACACGAATCCTACGTGCATCTAATTTCTTAAAGCATGACACACAATTTAAACCTGGTTCAATACCACAATGTTTTAAAATGATTAATTTGGCTACATGACCCATATTGAATTGTGCAATTGCCATGTTTACCCCTAATTTTAGAGTTTTAACTCCACAAACGTAGATTTTGGAATGACTGACTATATTGTATTATTAACTGACTCATTGGGGTTTTGAGTCCTTCCATGTAGACATTTTTTTAATAACTTAGGGTCAGCTAAATCTCTAAAAATTGGCTTAATTTTATTCATTAGGGAAGTGGCACATGGGTATGTTTTTTATGGTCATAATGCTTTTCGTTAAATTCGGCTTTTGCTTTCTGAAACTTGCACCATGGATTTGTACCCGAGGGACACAATCCATGTTGAGGGCTCTCATTTGTAGACAAAAGATGGAAATAAAAGCCCAAAGAGCAATTTTCATTTTGTGTAATTCATTGATATTGTTTCTAATGATCATACCATAATACCTAAGAATTTTTTTAATTAAAATGTCGGTGAGTCGGTTGCGTCCACTTAGGCTTCTTCCATCACTTAATTTTTTTCCCTCTGTTTTTCCTTTTGAGATCCAAAAGACGGGTACCCATACACTTTTGGATATGATCAACGCACTCTAATTTTTCCACTTGAGTGTCATAAGGATTTAGAGCAAGTATTGATGAAAAACCTCTTGAATCTCCATCGCCCAAATATTTTGTGTAACGAATGCGATAATGAGCTTCGGATCTTTCAAATATCGCAGTTATACCTTTCACTTCCATGCGTCCACTTGTTCCACTAATTTGGCACTACATCATGGTTCATGAACAGAATTAAATGCAGTTTTGCACCGACAATGTTTCGAAAACACTTCAAAGTCAATAACTTTTCTAGTATCGACACTCGTAGCTGTAACAATACCATTGAGGGACTGGTATCCTCTTTTCTGCCATGAACCATCTAAGGCAACAACAATGTCATGGCTACCTTCTATTCGTGCTGCCTCCTCAACAGAATTTCTCATTGATTTTTCACAGGTAAATTTAGAAGAGTCGAACAACAATTCTGTATAAGTACGGAATTTTTCAGGTGGAGATGGCAAGTTCATAAGTCCACAGAATGTTTCTGCATGTCAACGACCTCTTCCAATAGATCTGAAAGCAAATACCAATCTGATATTTGAGTGGAAAAATTTATTTTTATTCTTCATTTTAGTTGACGTATGGAAACCATGTTTTTTTGCGCAAAAACTACAACGAAGTTCCATGTAATACACAATTCCAACTCTTTTAGAAGCCTCCAATGAGATGGAATGGCCACAGTTTTTACAAACAGCAAAGTCAATAAAGCTTTGTTCAATAAATTCAATTCTATTAAAACATTTTTTTCATTACTTCCTTCCATATCTTCATATGAACTGTTGCTTGAAATAAGTTTTCGTTTTGAAGCACTTTGAATAACAGTTTATGTGCTGTCTGATGTGATAGCTGGAACATTTTGAGCATTCATTTTTTTAACGCCGACATTTTTGAGTTTTATAAATATTTTTTTAGATCTCCCCCTAATTTTTGTCGTTAATAAAATACTAATAAATAATTTAATGTAAAACGTAGATTAAATAGAAAAATTTATCTGGATAAATAAATTAGAATTCACAATTAGCTAGTTCAAGCAAGAATAATCTCATGTAACAACAAACAAGACTGTATAAAAATAACTGTATTGAGTTGTCTTTTCCTTTCTTCAAAGAAAAATCGTTTTATTTATGTCTAAAAAAAAAGGTTATTCTAATTGTAAACAAAACAAATCGCGCGGTCATCGAAAAATTAAGAGTGATGAAGACCAGGTGCTGATCGCGGAGAACCTGTCATGCGTCAAGGAAAGTGGATTCCTTTTAAAAAATAAATAAAAATACTTCTAATTATTGTATTTCCATGTATCATATATCATTTTAAGAAGAAATGTTTGAACTTTTCAAAAATATAAAAAAGTCAAAATCAATAATTTTTTAAAAATTCATGTGCCGGACCCCCTTAAGACTGCCTGAAATTAAGTTTAATATTAAAAAAGCTGCATTAAATAAGAGATAATGAGTTGCATTAAAATATGTTTGAAGCGTAAATTTATTTGTATTTGGAAATTAAATATATATATATATATATATATATATATATATAAGTTATCGTACATTAAGTTTAATATGTACTCTAACCTGTTTCGCCAGAAATCTGAAAAACAACAAATTAAAAAGAATAATGGATTTTTTACTCAAAAATGTAAAAAAATTATATCATAGAAGCGCTTATATATACAATTAGATCTAGAGCATCTTCTCGAATAAAACTATTATAAGATTAAAAATTAGTATAATAGTTCTTAATTTTCATTCATTTAGATCATTCCGTGAAAAATTAATCTTAGAGCCATGATAAGAAATAGCTTTAATTTCATTAACATTAGAGAACTGAATTAGAGAAATGTAATGAAAATAAATTAATGAAATAAAAAAAAATTTATTCCGATTTCACTGCAACCGCAATGTTTTATTCTCTAGCATAGCAAACGATAGACAGTCCCAGAGATCGATATTTATACCTGATATATAACGAGATTTAAAAATAATAAATTAAAAAAATATTTTAAGGTATATATCCGACTGGTTGCGACAACTTTTTTTTTTTTTTAAAAAAAGGAGATATGGGGATATTTTTGTTATTTTTAGATTTCTTTAGTGCATTTTAAGAAAAATGTGCTAAAATTCAAAAGAGAAAAAGAAATGAATATTACTAAAATGGGAAAAAAATAGGTAAAAATTGACAAAAAATAGCATAAACGCGGTCTATTCTGTACCAAAGGTTTATGAACAAATTTTCAATTTTTTCAATCTAATGTGTTGCTATATTATTCAATTTTGAAATGACTTCAGGATAAGAGATATTTTCTTTTTTACAAAAACTAGAGCACATTATCTCAGTTAGCCGCCCATCTGGTATAGTGGTCAGTGAAGCTGACTGCGGTGCCACAGGGACTGGGTTCGAATCCCGGAGAAGGCATGGATGTTTGTGTTGTAATCCTTTCTTCTGTCTGTGTTGTTTACCCCCGTGTTATACGTTCGGTGGTGCACGGGGTTTATAAATGTTAAAAAAAAAATTATCTCAGTTATTATGTGAAATTGCTTAAAAAAACAGTTATTATATACACATATGGGACTGTAAATTTTGTAATAAAACAGTGATTGATAAATACGAAGGTTAAAACAATTCTACTATTATACATAACTTACAGAAAAAATTTCAGTTCATTATGTTGAAAACTTTTTTAGCGATCACTAACCCCGTTTGATTATTTTCAAAAAATCATATTTCGAGTAAAACGCGTTTTAAAGTATGACATATTGCTTAAAATAATGGCATCTGCTTTTATTAAAACGCTTGTAGTTTTTGTTCTAGTGAACGGAAAATGATAAACTTGGTATTTTTATAAAGCTAATAAGATGGTTTATAAAATAAGCTCATAAAAAAGTTTGTCAGTTTTTGGCAAAATTCACAATTTAGGGTAGTCGGATACTTTAAGTGCAACCTTGCATTTTGGAAATTAAGCAATATTTCTCAAAGTATGGGATAAAAGCTGAATTATATACATTACAGAAAATGCGCAAAAAATCGATTTATAAAATTCATATTGCTGAAATCTACATTCAGGATGTGCTTTGTGTGTGCATCACATACAGTTTTTCTTTTTTCAATAAACAACCAAACAACATGCATTACACGTTACTTTTTAAAAGTGAATCTTGAGTATAGATTAAATAATTTGCTTTCTTACTGATCAAGTTAAAACGGTTAGAGGATAGGAAATTTATGCTGACGTTTGGAATTTGATAATTTTTAAAACTCAAAAATTTTTAGCAAAAGTTGGTTTATTGCCCAGACTATTATTCCTGGAACTGGACATATAGTTAACAAATCTCATATACTGGACGGCCAAGAATTCTGATTAATCGAAATGCTAGAGGAATGATGCGGAATGGGAAATTTAATTCAAAATTATCCGATTCTCGATAAACAGAACATGTTGCTGTGACAACTAATACTAGTGTTGATACAGAAACTGTTAGAGGAATCCTCCGATCAGAAGGATTCCCATGGCAGAATTCCGCAAAGAATACTAATTATATCCAAAGAAAATCAAATGAAAAATGGACTTTGCTAATGAATATATTACAAATTTATTTGGGGGGAAATGCCCTTTTAATCGATGAGAGCAAATATAATGTTTTTAAAAATGATGAACGTAGTAGAGTTTGACGGGGTAAAAACAAAATGAAAATCAAGTATCGCTCCTACAGTGAAGTATGGTTGCAGATGAACCTTGGTTTGGGGATCTATACCAACTGTTTGGTCTTAGGAAATTAAACTTCATTTAAGATGCGATGAATCATTTTGAATACTGAACTGAACTGAAATCAGTGGCACAGCAGCCCATGAGGGCCAAGGCTTACTATGCCTATTTCAGTTTACGTGACCTTAGGCGCTGAGGTGCATGGGCAGATGTTTCGGTCGCGGGGTCAGTCTGACGCGAAACCCCCAAGTGTTCAGTTCCCAGGCAAGCTTGGTACTCATTTATCGACCCACTAAAGGGATGAAAGGCTGAATAAACCTTGCCTATAGCCAGGAATTTGAACCTTGGACCTGTGACGTAAATTATTTTAAACGCTTGATAATACTGCAAAGTAACTTGCAGGTATCTGTTGACAGTTTACAGTTAGATAATTTGTGAAAGTTTCAGTATAATAACAATCCAAAACATACAGCGAAGATTGTGAAAGAATGACTTTTTTACAAACTATCTGCACAGTTCCATGCCACTCATCAGCCACCAAATTTGAGTCCCGTTGAACATATATACTCGTAGATAAACTTGACAGAGGAGTTAGAAAATATACTGCTTCAGATAAAGATTATGTAAAAAATGCATTGTCGCAACTTCCAAAATGTCACTGCCTCAGTGCCTAGGATATTGCAAGCTGTCATTGATTCGCAAGACCAAGATAAAGGATACTGAATTATTTTCATTTACTTATTACCTATTTTTTTCACTGTCATTAGTTAAGAAGGAATGATACTAGTATATAATTTAGTTATGTAACCAATATACTTCATCAATGTATATTACGCGTATTATTTATTACAAATTAAAAGCACTAACACAGTTCTTTTTTTACTTAAATCCGTAAAAAAAATGTTTTTTTAAATGTAAGTATAAATAAATTACTATAAATATACATTGACTTCATTTTAGACGAAACCCAAATCCATTACAATTATTATATTACTAAATATCTTTTGAAGACAAAATAGAGGAGACAAATTTTACGGAACATCTACAAGCTTTTCAACAAAAAGGAGGGCTGTTATAAAAAAATAAAGTGAACAATATTTCTTAAGAAACTTTGGAGATCGAAATAACGAGTACGTTATACAAAAAAAAAACATATTTGACGATTTTTATTCTGTAACAAGCCTCTTCCATTCGAAACTGAAATAACCACAATAACACGACGCAATGCAAATCGTACTATAGAAATAGTTGAAGAGTCTACTCGAAAAATGGCGTCCAGTGAATCATTTTATAGATCACAATAATTTTGAAAATAATTTTAAAGTACTTTAGGTACGCTTTACATAAAGTATGCATAAGAAATTTTCTTTGAACTCATTTGAATCGAAATCACTTTAATACAACGAATATTAAGATCTCAAAATGATATAAATTCTCCTAATTTGTGTGGTTGGCCACCTTAGCCAGGTGATCATGGTTAAGATTTCCTGGTTGGCATTGCATTGCTCGAGTCACGGGTTCGAGTCCTGGACACGACTCAAATCCCAAAGACACACGTGTAGAGATTCTGATGCAGATTAAATTCGAGGGCAATTCGGAAACTAACCACCGTTTGGGCATGGTGCTGGAAGTACGGTTCGGAACCCCCTCAATCGAATGCATGAGCAATCTCTGGTTCAGTAAATTTCCAGTTGGCGAGTGAGTGTCGTAGAGCCAAAAGTTAGCTAGTTATAACGTGACAAAATGTATACCGCCATAGCAAATCCTGCGAAATGTGAGGTGCGAGGAATGAAGATTTTTTGGGACCCAAAAAACTGTCAACAGCGGATGTCCATTGTGAATTATGTGCCGTATACGGGTCAAATAATATGAGTGAAGGTGTAATGCATCAATGGATGCGCTTTTTCAAGGACGGCAGAGCAAACATCCGAGAGGAATCACGGATTGGAAGGCCGTCTGTAGTGATGTTAATCTCATCAAAGAAATCGATGGAAAAAAATTCGTTTGCTCCAGAATTTCACAATCTTAAAAGTAACTTGGAGGACAGCATTTCGCCTACGACGAAGAACATAAAAAAGCTGTGGCACACATTGGTTTAAGGCACCCGATTAGGTTCAAAAACCAATTTTTCAAAAATTGATTTTCAGAAGGATTTCATTCTTTAACAGAATATAAATAGGCTTAAGGAGTTATAATTATGAAATAAATACTATGCATCACCCCCGTTTTTGACAAAAAAATATTATTTTTATGAAAAATTTTGAAAAATTTCAATTTAAAAAAAAACAGCATTAAAAAAATATATTGGACATAATGTAATTTTAATTGCATTGATATATTTCTTGATCCACCTGAAGTGTCACAAACCGCAGGTTAAAAAATATTTTCAAAAATAAATATTTAATAAGCATTCGAACTTCACGTTAATGATTTTTCGTCAAAATTACTCTATATTCTAAACTTAAAAGGGCTATAAAATGTGATTAAATGCAAGTATCTTAAGACCTGAGGTTTGCTACACTCTCAAGGGCTTATATCATAAGTGTTGCAAGTTTCATTTAATTTTATACAATTGTTTTGGAGATATCCCAGTTTTCGTGCAAAACTTATTATGAAAATTTCATTCTTCAAAAAAACACGTTTAAAAAATATACTTACAAGTTGCATAAAGTAAATATTAAAAAAGCAACTTAAAATTCTCCAGTTTTATATGTTATTCCTTCCTCAATTTTAATATTTCCTTCTTTTTTTTTCGAATGGCCCTAAGTTTTCATCAGCAGGTTTTTGCTGTTGGCAGTGAGTGAAGTTTTGAATCTACAATACACTCATTATCAAAGATTTTTTTTATCCCTCTACAGTATAATAGCCTGAAACAATACCCATTTCATTTAGTATGGAAATTAATCCCTGGAAGCCATTATTAAACTGCGCAACAGCAATATAAGCTCCTAAACGCAATGTTTGATGCTCAACGAAAACTTCTTTTTGTAATATCTTCCACAAAATTCCCTTAAAACTTTCGTTCAGATTTTGAGTTTTGCGTGTAAGCATTTCTTTAAAAGATTTCTATAACATAAATCCATATAAACTGGCTTTATCGTGTTAACAATATTTTGTAGCAGTCCCGAGGATTTATCCTGATACATTTTATTATAAGCTTTATCGCGTTGAAATTTACACCAACTTTCAGCTCCGACCGGGCACTGTCTATGTTTTGGCTGATGTTTTGATGAGCAACAATGAAAGAAGGTAGCAATAGCAGCAGACTGCATTTTGTTCAAGTTCCCAATATTTCTTCGAATAGCAATTCCATAGTAATTTTGTAGCTTGTTAATTAAACCATCAGTCAATTTACCTTTCCCCCGAGTCCTTTATTTCTGCTTTTCAATTTTCGAAGCCTTGGCCCAACTCTTTTTTGAATAGGCCCTATACATTCTAGCTTCGAAACAGAATCTTTCTAGTAAATGTCCTTCACGGCATCAAAAGCTTTGGAATCTTCATCCCCATTATAGTCAGAGTATCGTAACATTCTATGATCTTCCGACCTTTCAAAAATAGGATAATTCCCAATCGGTTCCATATTGGGTGAAGATCCTTTATGAAGATTACACCACGATTTCACATTTTGTTGCTCAGTTTTTGAATTGCATTTTCTAGAAAACTGAGATAAAGTTTCAAAGTCAACAATTTTCCCAGTATCAACAGATATTACACTAACGCAACCATTTAGCGAAGAAAAACCATGACGCTGCTAAGTACCATCCATCGAAACACCATAGTTTAAAGTATCATGTGTAGATTTTTTTTAACTGCCTAATACCTTTTGCTGCGTCATTCATTATTTTTCCTCCAATAGAAATAGCAGCATTGAGAAGTTTCTTTTCTTGTTGGCGGAATGCGAGCTTTGAAAGAAAGGAAGGTAGATTCAAAACTGCACAAAGTTTTCTTCTGCAAAAAAAACCTCTCCCAATCAATCTTAAGCCATAAACAAAACGAGTATTAAGCTCATTCGTTTTGTCTTTTTAGGAGTACAAAATGCCGATATGAAACTGCAATTTTTGCAATGCAAAGAAAAGTTTGAAGATAATCCAAACCTTGAATCTTCCACAAGATAGACTTCCTGCTGTACACTTTTTTGTTGGACAACACAATAATGAAAAAATACCAATTAAAATTTCCAGATCATTCAACCTGTTTCCAGTTAAATGTTCTGAAATATTACTTTCATCATCATTTGCCTGATTACATAGCTGCAGCTTCAATGAACTGGCGATCATACTTTCTTCCTTGCTTGAAGCAGTTTCAATGCATGTGTTTAAGTTTCTATGAAACTTTCTTTACGGGGACGATATGAACGACTTTTACCCATGATTTCAGGTAAAATAAATTTAAGATTAAATAAAAATAATTTAAATTCTAAAAATAAAGCAAAATATAGAAAAAAAACAGAATTAAGATAGGCGTGGCAAATCTAAAGTCGAATGTAAGAAAACACAGAATAATGATAGTCTTAAAATTCCGTTGCCAATCGTTTGTAACAAAATTGTTTGAAAGAATTAGAAGCAAACTGTGGATTAGTAAACAGATAATTAAAATTTTGGTTTTTGAAATTCCACTTTAGGGAAATACTACTTAAACTCTGCATATGTCGCTCACTTCCGGTTCAGATGACACTACTTCCGGTTTCGTTTTTAACACTAAAACGCCTTATTAAAATTGCTATATCAAGAGTTTTAATTTACGTAAAATTAAAATAAAGACTGCTTTTTGGAATCTTAAAGGTTGGGGCTTTATTTTACAATCATAAAAAAAGAAATTCGCAATTTTTGTCAAAAACACTTTTTTAACCTAGTCGAATACCTTAAACCGCAGGCGACCGCTTTTTCTACAGAAGGAATTGATAAATTGGTAATAAGATTAGGCAAGTATTTGAATAATGACAGAGACTATGTTGAAAAAAAGAGGAAAGTTGTACCTTTGATATGTAAATAACATTTGCCTCTCTGTCCCGGTTGTTTCTTACAGCGATTCGGAGGTTACTTTCCGAATTGGACTCGTATGTCAAGGCTCAAAGCCTGCCCGTTGTCGTGATGTGAAATTTTGGAGAAGAGATGTAAGTTCAGGTTCTCGTTACTTGACGGTGTTTCAAACTTACGAAATCCGTCACAAACAGCACTCGTGTTGCCACAGAGTGCGAAGTAAATTAAAACCAATTCAAATTATAATTGCTCTGGACAAGATATCTGTTGTGCAATGTATTATTCTTAAATGAAACACTCTGCAGAATAACCCCATTCAAGGAAAAGCTTTCTATATTAATTTTCATTTAGTTCACAGAATTTGCATATACATTGAAATATTTCTGGTTAAAAATATATCAGGGGAAAAAATATTCTTACTTTGATCCAAATTCTCAAAATTAGTTTGGTAATAGGAACAAACATATTTATGAAAAACTAATTATAAATAGTTTCGTGTTTCTCTCATTCTGCATTAAAAATTCTTTTGTGTTCCTGAATTCCCCATCCAATTACAATGAAAGCTTTCACAAAGGAATTGTCACTTTATATCAAAATAAACAAATTAAACATATGCTTAACAAATAATCTTTGAATCTCTTTCCCATTCTCTAAATATATCCCCATTTCTGTCAAATTCTGAAATAGTGTTAAGGGAGCAGAAAGGCATTTCATCCAGACATTTTTAAAAATTTTACTGAGATTTCTTTGAAGAGGTTAATTAAAAAAATGGGAATGACAAATACTTTTTCCCATACCAAAATCAGATTCAGAATTTAATTAATAAATCCCCAACGACTGATTTAAATTCAGACAACATTTTGATGTTTGTGATTTTTATGTCAATTTAGGAGATTTTTTTATAAATATAACTTATTATGTAACATAAATATGTATTTGATATGGTCTTCTGGAATTAAATGAACTATTAAAAACACTAAGAATTCAGAGGCTCAAAAAATAAACATATTGTTATTTAACTTTATAATTATGTCATTCATTATGGACTAACTAGTACAAAATTGTATTAGTATAATATTGTTACGTTGATCGGGGTTCGAAGATTTTATGCAAAATCAGTCGTAAACAACAAGGCAATTCTTTAAGAGCGATGAGTATTTATTGTAGTAAATCAATCCTTAAAAATACAGGATTCAACAGCCAAATTCGTAGAATAAATATCAAAAGGACTTCACACCTTCAACAGCACTCAGACACAATTATCAGTGTCTAACATACACGTACGTAAAAGATTATCCACAAGCACCTCTCGTAATATTGAACAGTCGAGCTAATAGCTAGTTCTCACGGTCAAGGCAAGTTTGCTAATCGCTAGTCAAAACCAGACTCACTACTCGCTGGTTGAAACCAGACTGACTGTTACTACGGATCTACGGATATTTTTCCGGGTGAATGGGTTTCCGGAACCCTCAGACCCGTATCTGGCTAGGAAAAGTTCTATAATAGTCATGGTAACGTTGAAATGTCATGCTGGAGTGTAGGAGCTTGGCTATAAGACTGACTGTTACCGACGCTGAACGTCACTGGGAAATGGAACGTGGAGAGTTCCTCCATCCCATATCGAAAGTATTGAATGAGGCCTTAGGTTGGAGAGCCTTAATGAGAGAGTGTCCCCTGATTGGTGGGGTGAACGTGGCAAGGAGGCGTGATTAAAGGGGCTGCTTCGGAGACAACCGAGTTGGCGGGAAAATGTCCTTTCGTTTCTGTGGGTAGCTTTGCTGCCATTGGCTTATAGGTCTCTGTGAGTAGGCACTTGATTGGCTACACTGATACGTTGGAACTATGGAAATGGGGGGGGGGGCAGAAAAAGCTAGCCTGTGTGGGAAATGCAGAGAGAATAGAACTATTGAAAATAAAAAGTTAAGAAAGAATAAGAATTTAGCAGGGGTCACTCACCATCGGTGAGGGACTAGGCTGATTGTTAGGGGGGATTATAAGATTCTAGAAGAATTCTCCTGGGTCGTTTAATATTTGGCTCTGGGTAGTAGTTGTTTAATCTCTGAATGTTAATATTATCAAAATTGTTGAGGTTGTAAAAAAAATTTTTAGCTTGACTCTGGATATAGTTTTTGAAAGGTAAAATTTGAATAACTTTATAAATATCTTATTTCTGGTATACTGGTTACTTTAGTAATATTTCTAATAAAGGCATTTTGCGAATTTTCTAAAATTTTTATATTACCATTAGCTGCATATCCCCACACAGGACAAGTATAGGTCATGATGGGACGTAGAACGGCAATGTAGAGAAGTATCTTATTATGTAATTGCATTTCAGAATTCCGGCCAATTAAGGGGTAAAGTGCTCTAAGAGTATTCCAGAATTTATCACGCGTGTGTATAATGTGTTGTTTCCAGGTGAGTTTACTATCAAATATTATTTAGTACTCTGAGGCCATTGCAGTTGTGTGGAATAAAATGTTGGTGGTGTGGGGGGTGTTTTTCTCCTGGTGAAGAGTACCGCTACAGTTTTGTCAATATTAATGTTTATTTTCCATGTGTCGAAGAAATTTTCAAGTAAGTATAGGTGTTTGTTAAGTGCCAGTGTTATAGAATCGTGATTTTTGTAAGTGGCTAGAATGGCAGTGTCGTCTGTATAAATGTTAGTACTGGTTTGAGGGTGAGTAGGAAGCTGACTGTTACGGCGAGTATTGCTCTATTTATAGCCGTGGCGGAAACTTCGAGAAGGATGCGCTTGCGTCTTAGATTGTGAAATTAGTGGATTTCTCCACGAATTTCTAGAAGAATCCAGAGAGACCCGAACTCTCCAAAAATGGTTACCAGCATGATCGCCAATTCGCCAAAATGGTCACCAGGTTGGTCGCCAAAAATTATGCCAACTTTGCTCTATCGCCAAGATTTCGCCAAGTTCCCATTTAATCGCCATTATAACGTAAAGGAACGCCGTTGCTTGTGAATATTACAATTTTAAAATGAAATAAATATAGCATAGAGTAATAAAAATGCATTGCACATCCAAATACAAATTATTTACATTTTTTTACACAAAATTCGGAACAATATGTACAAATAGTACCGCTAGTCGTGCTTCCACGCCACAGGTCCGGGGTTCAAATTCCGAGCTGAGAAAGGCCGATTCAGCCTGTCATTCCTTCAGTGGGTCAATAAATGAGTACTAGGTTTGCTTGGGAACAGAACACTGAGAGTTTCGCGTCAGACTGACCACCTGGTCGGAATCTCTGCTCATGCCCCTCAGAGCCCAAGGTTTCGCATGCTGAGATGAGCACAGTAGATTTTGGCCCTCACGAACTGTTGCGCCACTGAGTTTAGTTTAGTTTTATAGTACCACAAATATATTACTCAGTGGTAAACAGATTTTGTTTGATTTTTGTTTACCACGTACTTTGAAGATGCATGAGGGTTATTGGTTATGAAGATTATGGTGTTCGTAACATATTTGATTACAGTTAAAGACATTTCCAATGGAACGCAGGTTTTTTTTTTTTTCTAAATTCTAACTGCATGGGCAAAACACTTTATTATAAAATGACGCATATCCCAACGAAATATAGCTATTACTTTGGGATTAAAAACTATATATATATATATATAGACATATATAAAAAAATAAATCTTTCTAAATGAAAGTATTGTAAAACATGTGAGATAGTAAAATTATATGTATTATTTATAAGGTTATGTTAAAAAAAAGTGGTTTCTCCTTCTTATGCATAACTACGTGGTAATTTTTAAATTAATATGCAATAAGTTCCTTCGTTATATTTTGCAAGAATTTGTTGTTTTTTTTGGAACTTTGAAAATATGAACACAAATAAAGCTCAAATGTTAAACGCTTTAAAAAAACCCGAATGTAAAAAGTATATACAAATCAGAGGAAATTAAACTTTTCATACGCGAACAGTTTTATCCAATACATACTTTCAATGCATATGGAGAACGAATTAATGTTTATTAAAGTCGCTTCATAAAGCAACACGAAGGCTATTGACGATGAACTTCATAATTTTGCATAGGAACAGAAAAAATAATATAAAGAAAAAATTTTCAGTCAATTCCTACTTTGGATGAATAGAAAGTATTTTATTAACGATTGAAAATTTGAACATGAAAAAATATATGAGAGAGAGTGAACTAATAGTAGGAATTCAAAAAAGAGCATGATTTGTCTGCATTGTTGTAACAATGCACACCCGATTTCGCTTGTTTGGTCTGAAAAAACGGTTTTAGACGCCAACTTTTGTCATTGTTTTTACAGTTACATTGCTGAAACAATGGAGACGAATCTAAGTTGGCGTCGAAAACCGGTAATTGATTTAATTAAATAACCAATAATTAATTTATTATTTGAAAAAACTGTATTAACATCAATTATCATCCCCTAGAAGTTTTAAAAAATTTCTTTGAACTTCATTGGATGAATAGAAAGTATTTTATTAACGATTGAAAATTTGAACAAGATGTATAAATAAATAAATACTAGTCGTTACACACCTGCTTCGCTGGGTATTTCATGATGTTTTATAAATATATATATATATATATATACATAAATTATTGATATATAAGTTCTAGCATTAAGAATTCAATTGTATTCAAAAGTATACTTATACCTGTAAGTGTCGCCTCTTGATAAAAAAGGGGGGCAGAACTCCTCTAATTTGTATTTTCTACAAATCCCTAAAATTGAAGTATGGAATGATGTTTGCACTTTCGTAATTCTATAACCAAGTGGATTCCTGCCAAACCAATTTTCGGTGGAAATCTACTCCGTAAAGTGAACATACTGACTTTCAGAAAATAGTTTCTGTAACAACAGACGGTGCACCTGTATTGCAAGGGAAAACATTGGATTTATTCAGTATCTTAAGCAAAATATTTCACATTTTCTGATTGAATTTCATTGTGTAATACACCAGCAAGTTTTATGTGCGAAGCATAATTTAAAAACATTTTCCTTTATACTGTCAGTTGTTATAAAAATAATCAACTTTATAAACGTAAGAGCTCTTTATGAAAGGCAATTTGTATAATTCTTAGAGAAAATTGAATGTCAATATTCAGGGATTTTGACGTAAAATAACGTGCTATGGCCTATTTTCGGTGAATACATAATTGAAAAAGACAATAGTATCGGTGAATTATCCAATATACATTAATCAACTGATTAAATGTTTTTATGAGACAGTCAGAATTTTAATGAACTGAATAAAAAACATGGACTAATTGTTTTAACAATTTTTGAAATCATTAAAATATTCATGACGAAACGACATCTTTACTAAGGATTTGGAAATGAAAATCATGAAATATTTTCCTCAATTACAAAAACATTTTCAAAACACAATCATTTTCGAAAACTCCGTTGACAATTAAGAAAATGCAATTAAAAAATATGTAATGATTATGCTGGAAATAAAACAAATTTTTGAAGAGAGATTCAATGAGTCTAACATTTTGGAAAATACTTTTCACTTTATTTATATCCA
>BMAO01032203.1:0-19634 GCA_019973975.1 Trichonephila clavata | reverse complement strand
TTTTATTTGAAGTCTTTCTCGCTTCATAGCATAAGCGAAACGAAATACTCATGAGAAAAGAAGAGAAACGAAAGAAAGGTTCTGTCTGTTCCACGATTTTTATAGTAGATCAGATAAAACCTTGCGAAATTTCCGGTAGCGCTAAAAGGAGCATTGACCCCTAGCAGACGCTATAATAACACAATAGTGGGTTGAGCGTTAGAGATGCTGATTCCGATACCAATGATAGTTAGCTTCTTAATTTTATAGATCTGAGTTTGTGAAATCATTTAAACAGGGAGACGGAATAAAAATATGTTGAACGTAATCTTATTACTAGATACCATTCTATTTATTTATGTCGAACAGAAATATTATTAAAGTACTTTAATTTAAAGTCGAGAATTATTCACAGAAGCATTACTTTTTACCTTTACACAAATTTAATTAATATAATAAAATTAAACTTACTAAAAAGTAATACGTATAATATTTTAACCAAGATTCAGCAACCTTTTTCAACTAAGTATCTGAAATGCTTTAAAAAAATTTTCAAAGTACATGATTAAAGTCAAATAAAATCGATTGGTTCTTTTTTTTTTAAATTTTAATTTAATAAATTCGATATAGTTTTCTCAAAATTTCAGTTTGTGAGATTGGTATAAAAATTACGTAATAAATACCTTAGTTCAATATTTTTGTCTGTATAATGTTAATATACACAAGAAAATAAATTTAGAAAAAAAAACGTTTATAATTTGAAAACATAAAATTTTACCATTAAATAGTTTTATTGTCTTTATAGTTATCGGACATTTCTCAATTAGCATAACTTTGCATTTATTATGACCCATCTTTCATTACTCATTTTCTTTTATGCATTAAAATTCCGTGGTTGCTAGTTGGAGCGAAATCTATGGTTAGATCATAGTGAGATAAAAATGCGTCTTGGAAGAAATTTTATTTCTTCGGTCCTTTTCCTTTATGAGTCAGTCTATTAGAACGAGTTTGAAAGTTGTTAAAAGAGGAAACACGGTTTCTAATCACCGTTACAGAACATTTAATATTTCGTTATTATTTTGTATGCTCGTAGACGGACAATAATATTTTATTTAATGTAACTTCCTTTCGCTTATTTTTCTTCCCTGTCAATCATTTCTCTTTAAATTTGAAACAGCTTTATAATGAGATGCTTAAAGACATTCATTATTATAAATTCCTGTTATAAAAATGATTCTTCTGTCATTCTAAAAAGTAAGAAACTCATGTTTTTTCCTCTAAAAATTTAAATATTACAGGAAATTGACTGTTTAACATAAGAACAACGCAATCTGTCTGACACAGGGACTTTTTTTATTTCCAGTAATAAAAATAATTATAGAAATCATGTACAGAATGTGTGATTACAGTTGAAAAAGAGAAATTAGTACAGAAATAATCTGATTTTCTTGGGTCTAGAAAAATTGTATATTTCACAAACTAATTCTAGACATTGAACAACATTTGCATTAAAACTGAAATAAACACGTACCATTGAAGCAGTACATTAAAAATGCAACTTCCTCTAAATATACATCAAAGTTTGGTTTATTCTCACGCATCATTTTCAAATACTTCAGTAGTTATTCACGATTTGCAGGGACGTCTTAAGGCTGTTTGAGGCCTTGGGCCCAGAGAAGAATTTTTGTGGCCCTATGCCCCTATGCAAAAGTAGGCCCTACCTGAGATCCTTAAAAGTACACCATGCATTGTCAAATCAAACAAATAAATGTGCACGACCCACAATCTGAAAAACTTAGGCACAAACCAGCTCGACCGATGGCCGCATTTCGACTAAATGAGTTAGTTGAATAATTGTTTAAGATATTAGGCCTAGGCCTAGACATGGACAACGGTCATCTCATGATAATACAGTCTGACCCTCTTTAGCCTGTTGACATGCAGTTTGAAATTCCCTTTTTTTTCGGAGAATATGTACCGGAATAACATTTGACTATTAAAATTATCTGAATCATGATCTTATTAAGACAGAGTCGAGAACGAAACGAGGTCCCACCGAGATAGAGGCCCTGGGCCCATGCCTTAATACGTCCTCACGATTTGTAAGTTACAATATTTCGAGCAGTCAGATTTAGTTGCAATTGTTATTATAGCTATAGTTCTTATTATTCGTTTTATTGCTTAAGTTTAATGCAAAAATCTGATTTTATTGGTAGTTAGGATGTACTAAAATTTTATAAGTTCATTGGTATTTTTTTTATTTTGCTGCCATATAATTCTTGTGGAGATTCCACAATTCTGGTTTTTGTTTTCAACAACAGATTAATTTTCAAAAGTATTTTATGCAAAATTAGTAAAAAGTAATTAATAAGTATTCCTTAATTACAGTAGAAGTCCATTAGTCCGGCATCCAACAGTCCGGAATGCCGATAGTCCGGCATCGCTCCGGAAATTGTAAAAATTTTGGTTTTCTCCAAAAGTTTGTCTTTAAAGCTATAAAAACGCTCGAGAGCTATTCGGAAGTTTTCGGGGTAGTTTGGGATCATCCGGAAGCCCTCGTATTGTTCGGAAACAATTAGCGGCCGGCTAGTCTCAGCTGTCACAACAAATTCAGATGCAGTTGCAGCTCCGTTAATCAATCACCGAAAGCGTATTCGCCATTTTTTTTTGTGCGTTGTTGTTTTATTGTCCTTTCACATCGCAGTAAACGTAACTTTTGAAACTGTTTATGAAAAAGTGATTTTTCGTTCTAACTGTACAGTGACCAGAAGCTGCAGAATCACTAAATAAGTTTATCTCTTTTGCTGAGGCTAGTACTAGCTACTGTGCTTCAGAAATTATTGATTTTCCATATCATTAAAAATAAATTTGTATACTAAACGCCAAAAGTCAAGAAAACAAAAAAGACATTCGTGACTTTTTAAATCTAAGTGAAATATGTTTTACAGTACGTGTACATACATTATATGAAATGTAAAATAAACTTTGTTGTATGTATTTGCATACTGTATTTGTAGTTTAATTATATAACCTAATTGTTCATATAATTACCGCCCGATAGACCGGAATTTTCGGTAGTCCGGCACCGAGCCGGTCCCGAACGTGCCGGATTATCGACTTCTACTGTAATTATTTAATATTTCAATACATATTTTTATAGAATTGTCTTTGCACCTGCTTACTCGGAAAAAGTTTTTAAGTGCATCTAATCCAATTATGTTCTCCATTTTTATAAATTGGAATTAAAATTACGAGATCAAATTTCCTTTAAATTTAATGAAAAATATTGATAATTACTTGTACTTATATTCAAATTAATTTTGTATTTTTATATACTTTTTTAGAAATATTGATATTACGCATAAACATATAAGTTTCAAAATATTGTTATTTATTTATTTCAACATTATAAATAAAAATTATATAATCATTTCTTGCTGGTGAGGAGGGGGGGGGGAGTCTATCCTAGTAAAAAACAAAACAAGAATGTGCATCTTGAAGTCTTTATTGCTTTCTAAGTTGTTTTACATGCCATCAATTAAAAAATGTTTATGAAACTGTAACATTAAAAAACGCAGGAAATCAGATATTTATAATTTCTAAATGTCAATATTTTTGAAAAACTTGCCTACTTGCCAATTCATACAAAAATAATTGCAAATTAATATTTTTACTAAGAAGTTTTTATAAAAAAGGAATCGATGGCGCTATTATTAGCGCTTTCTTTAAAATATGAGAACAACATTTATAACATAATAGTAATCTTTTCATTTCAAAAAAAAAGTATGAAAAAAGATAAATTGTACGCGATTTAAAATCATGTTTATGGTTTCCTTTATTTACTTTTGATAAGTAAGACTGTTACAGATTCTTTGACTATCAACAACGTAAAAGATATGATTAAAATAATATCTTGTTTAAATATTTCACTTGGGTGAGTAATCTTATGCAAAAACCGTTAAAACATAGACCATTAAACACTTTAATACAGTTATATATCCTATGTACACGCATAAAGTTTTTCAAACAAAATAGGAGCCTTTATAAATCAGGTCGAAATTGGCCGAACAAAATTACAAAATTTTTTAGCATATTTTCTATTAATACACTCTTAACTAGTTGAAATTTTTAACGTGAGTTCGCAAGTAAACCTTTATTTAAAATTAGGAAAATGATTGTAAGTTTTTGTAACGATGCAATTTAATCGTGTATAAACTTTTAGTACCTGATAAAATACAATGCTTCAGTCACATTTTTTTAATTTATTTTCTTTCATTTTATATGAATGCTCATCACAAAATAAAGCGCATATAAATTAAATTCCTACACAAACCTTCATTAATTTTTAATGAGTATGTGTTACTTAAATTTCAACAGTTGAAATGAAAGTTATGAAACTCAGAGCTATTATTTTATTTAGCTTTATAAAAACAATTATAAGAAAGCAAAAGTTGTCAAAAGTTACAAATGGTCAAGACTTTTACTATTCATTTATATATATATTTTTTCTACAAATCTCCAAATCAACAGTTTACTCAGTTGCAAATAAACTGATACATTAATTTTTAATTAATATTAATACACAATACGATAATTTTCTTTCTGATATTATTCTTTACCTGATTTCTCAAACACAAAGAAATCTCGTTAATTTATTTCAGTTTTCCGGAATGTCATTCTGTTTCAATATTATTTCTGATAATTTTTTAATATTTGATGTTTGTAACATTATAATTTGCACTTTTTTATGTTCATTAAATATTCTCAATACTAAAAACATTAAATGTTTAATTAGTATGTCAATAAAATGCCTCTATTCCGATTTAACATGATATTATTTAAAAAATTTAAGAAGGTAATTTAATAAACTTGATTGTGTGTGAATGAGATTATACTATATCATAAATATTTATTATCCCATTTGTGTAACGAAAAGTTAAACAATAGGAAATATGCAAATATTTATGTAATGAGGAAAGTCAAAAATGAAATCAGAAATTACGACAGCCCGAACACAAATTTATAAGCATCTTTCTCCGAAAACTTAGATTAGACTTTTGAGCTGCATCGTTAAAATTTTTATATCCGCTCATTTTTAAAACTCTCAAAACAATTATTAAATATATTTCTTTCTGAAAGAATCAAAAATCTCGCAAAATCTAAAAGCAAAAATTTTATAAGTCATTTGTTCCAATTCAAAATTTTGAAATGTCATTAAACTTCTATTTTAAATCGTTTTTTAAAAGAATGGCTTGAATTCTGCACAAGATAATATATTTATTATCTAAATCTCTTCAAAAGACAAAAAAGATGGAATTAATAAATCTCTATATATTTCGTGCATTCTAAATTAAATTATTATACAAAAGACACTTATTTCATGACTTATCATTTGACCTTGCTGTCACTTTTCTGCCCAATGACTCTGGGGTTGTATTAAATAGAAGTATGACGAAGTTATTCGAATTCCCCGACTTACATCATTCATAGAATAGTCGGGATGACTCACTTGATGAAGTCGATCGATAAGTGACTCTAAATGCAATTCTCCCTTCGGACATTCCGAGATCCATGCATTCATCCACTGTGAGTCATCCTCTATAAACAACATTTATGTACTGCTTTTATTTATCCAAATATAACCCAGAAAGTGTTTTATCGGTTTTTTAAAATACAAGACAAGCTCCTGATTTTATTCTAATTCCAGAAAATAGTTTTTTTTTTTAAAATTTTAAGAGGCAATTGTTATTATTTTTTTTTATTACTTATTTTAATAAAAAATAATAATTTCGATTTTCAAGTTATAATTCTGTATCTCTACTGAAGAGTAAAATGATTATATAAAATTCACTGACATCTGAAATTTAAATTTATCCTTTTAGAGAGTTAAGTAATTATTTGTACCCATTGTCGCACCCGTTAGAAAATCGTTTTATGAACTTTTGGGGTATTTTCCAATAATCATGAAATGTAGAAATTTGATGGTTCTAAGTAAATTCAAATTGTACTTATACAAGTAATTATAATAAAATTTGAAAAATGTATTTATAAATATTTATTTGATTAACAGTTTGTCTAATTAAAAATAGAGTATAATTGTGAACAAAGCTACATTTTTAAAAATAAGTAACTTTTTTGTATTTAGCTGACTAATTTTAACAGATTCAATTGTTATCAAATTAAAATGTTCATTACTATAGAAAGTCATGGAAACTTCTTGACTATTTACAAAAACTGAATATATTTTTAATTGATAACTATTTGGAAGTACATAAATCATGGAAATTTTTAGGAACATTGTAGAGTAGCTTTGTAATTGGGGGGGCTGTCTGCATAATATTTAGAAAACTTAAAACACAACAGAAAAAAACTGCGATTTTAATACGTTTAATGTCAAATAATGAAAAGAATTCTCCAAAACAGCAAACAACGTTTTACGAGAACAAACATCAACAAGTTATTTTTCTTTATTTTTAGAATTTTAAAAATACAGTCATTTCTTGTCATTATTATCAACAAGTAGTATTTACTCAATTGTAATAACTTAAAAAAACGCATTATTTACTATACCATATTGAAATTGAGATGATGATTCCTATTCATTTGTTCTTACTCGCGAATGTAGAGAATTATATTAAGTTCCAAATAACCGCTCCAAAGAATGTGAATCGAGTCCAACGAACCGCAAAGATCACGATTATTCCTTACAGCATACAAATCTCGATGACCAAATATGTCTATGATTTAGACATGATTATTAAATATAAACAAGGAAAAAAATCGAACATCAGGTCATGGTTCTTACATACAATTGCGGATGAAGCATGGTCAGCTGGTTTTGTAGGGAAAGGAGGGCAACAACGACGTTAGCTGTCACCTTTAACATTTTTCTATAATAGATGATAATAACTAGATTCAAAGGATTATTTATTTATTTCTATTTTTCTATATACATTTACCTCTTATAGTCTTTCTTGTTTTGCTTATTCCGTTGGATTTCAACTGGATCTGGGGCTTTAGAGCAAGATGAAGTCGGCTTTTACGATTAGTCTTTTATTTAAGCGTATTTCATGGAATGCTTTGATTAGAATTTGATCTTATGGACTAGTAAATAGAAGCAAAACTTGAATACAGGTTAACGTTTCTTCTAACACTTTAGTTCGTTTGATAAAAAGTTTAACAGAAATTATTCTGAAAATACGAAGAGTTTTTTAAAATTTACTTAAGTTTGAAAAAATTCCCTAAGAGTAATTAAACAAGTAATATAAAAAAAAGTTAAGTCAATTCGTACTTAGGTCAACAAATAAAAATTGTATTTTTGTTACTTTTTATTAAATAATTACAATTATAATATAAATATTTATATGCAGATGACAGAATCATAATATTAAGTGACAAAATAGAAAGCGATTTTCCTTGCAATTTTCCATTTTCCTTTCTATATAGGGTGTTCGACTATTTTTGTTTGTTTGTTATTATTTATTCATAAATTGAATTTAATTATTCTTATAAATTAGAAGTAAAAAAATAACATTCTCTGAAATTAAGCCGGTTACGTGGCAGGAGCGGACACTTTAAAATTCATCGTGGTTTGAGCGGACGCATTCCCCCCCCCCATCTTAGAACAGATTCGATTATTGAATTACAAGGATAAATACATTTCCCCAATCAAATTTAATTTGAATTAAATCTTTAAGATATTAAGTGCGAATACACTTTAAAAACATAGCGCAATGTAATAAAAATAAAAACTTTCAGAGAAATATTTAAAAATTATAGAAAACTGTATTTTAGAGCCAAATAAATATTAGAACAGGTGCAATTACCATAAAATTAATTAGTTTCATTAATGTAAGTAAATATATAAAAACTAGAAGTAAAATGTACAAAACAGATACAAAAGTAAATAAAAGAAAAATAAATACAAGTAACCAAATACTAACTAACCTTTATTATGAAGGCATGAATATCCTTTACCATTGGATTTAATCCAACCTAGTTACAAAACTTATAAAGATTTTAGGCATTTTTCTAAATTGTTTGATGTTTCGAATTCTTTTAAGATGTTTTCAATTCTTACATCCAATTTTACATATATGTTTTTTCTTTTCCTTTTTATTCCAGGATCGCCTATTTCTTTGGATTTCAAATTAAAAAACACTTTTTGTGTTTCTTCTTTTAGTATTTTAACTAATAAGTGTGGATATTAGGCTGGTTTCTGCCAGTGATTGCATTTAATTTGGAATTCTACCCTTCTACTGTCCGCTCTGGCTGCGTAACCGTGGCTGTTCTAATATGGGGGAAAAGAATCTGTTCTAAGATGGCGGGAAAATGTGTCCGCTCAAACCACGATGAGTTTTAAAGTGTCCGCTAAAGCCACGAAATGTTATGTGTCCGCTCCTGCCACGCCACCAGGAAGGATTCCCAGGAGGGATTCGAACCCACGACCTTTGGATTATAAGTCCAACGCGCTATCCATTGCGCTACAGAGATACGAACGACTTTCCTTTCTATATGTGCTGTTGGACTATTATTTTTGTTTGTTCCATTTTTTCATTTTTTAAACTTAATTAATGAATCAATATTTGTAAAAACTGTATTAACATCAAGTGTCATCCACTACAAGTTTAAAAAAATGTATTTGAACTTGAATATGTGTGGATGAATAAAGCCGCCCTTCCGGTATAGTGACGCTGATTTGCGGAGCCGTACGGCCTGGGTTCGAATTTCTAAGAAGGCATGGATGTTTGTGTTGTAAACCTTCTTTCCTTCGTGATGTGTGCTTCACGCTTACTACTATATAAACCCCGTGTGATACTTTGTAGTACACGGGGCTAAAAATGTTCTTAAGAAATGGATGAATAGAAAGTATTTTATTAACGATTGAAAAGTTGAACAAGATATATAAAGGAGAGAGAGTAAACTAATAGTAGGAATTGAAAAAACAGATCCCATTGAAAGTACAATTGAAAATTCTCAAAATTTATTTTAAGTTAGAAAAAAAAACTCTCATATAAAAAAAAGAAGGTTCAATGAAGAACTTCGCATTTTATTAACGATTGAAAATTTGAAAAAGATATATAAATAAATAAATATATACAGAGAGAGTGTGAACAAGCTAATCTCAAGACATCATAACTATTAACTATAGATTAATTTTTCGTGAGAATATTTCCTAAGATGAAATCAGATTGATTTTTTATTTTTTTTTACTTATTTTAAATTTGCTACAATTTAAGAAGAATATCTTCAAAAATAGTTTAAAATAAATTATAAATATTTTCAACCATTTTTTTTTGGTCCATGTTATTTAAGAGCTGTCAATTTCTGACGCTAACTATTCCCTTATAGAACTTGTGTGTGTGTGTGTGTGTGTGTGTGTGATTGTTAAATCTTGGAAGAAATGTTCAAGAGCGAGAGAAATATCAGGACTCTATCATTAGTAAACCAGGTAATATCACCTGAATGTATCTCTTGCCTCATTCAAAACAATCAAAGTGCGAAATAGCCAAATATGGCATAAATAAACGTTAATTTTATGTTCAATATAATTTGTTGTTGTTTTCAAAAAAAAATTTTTTTCCTAATATAATTTTTTCAAAAAAGTTATGTACAATTACTAAGTGAGTGAGAGTTACATCAACTTCCACCTTATAAAGCAACACGAGAGCTATGGGCGACGAACCTCCTAATTTTGAACCTCGGTTAAGTGACGAGGACAACACCTGAGCTAGCACCGCCTCTCCAAACTACTACATAACGTCTACGGGCAGAATTTGAACCTCGACAGATGTGACTAGGTTGACCCCTCTACTCGGCGGATCTTCAGTGGCTTTAGAAAATAACCGAGAACAAAAATTCGTAAGAATCATTGGGGGGAAAAAATTCGTAATTTGTGAAGTATATTTATTAATGGGTGACAAAGTAACAAAATAATATACTGAATGTTTATGTATTTTTTAAAATTAGATTATTTATAAAATTTATTATAGATAATTCATCAACTAAGACCTATTTAAATCGATTCGAAAAATGTATAGATTTGAAAAAAGGGGATTTTAAATGGATTTTAGAGAAATTTTGAAACGAGTAATATAATAAGCATATTTATACCTTTATATGGTTGTCTATAACTGCACTATTTCGCGGTAGCCAAGTGGTCAAGGAAAAGGACCCGTGGCTAGCATGTCAGGAGTTCAAGCCCAGTACCGCGGAAGACCCGCCGTGTAGGGAAGTGATGCACGCGTTAAATCCAGCTCAGATGTCGTCCTCGTCACTTGACCATGGTTCAAACATACGAGATCCGTCGCCAAAAGCCCTCGAGTTTCTGAACAACGCGACTTTTGTTTTCACTCACTCACAAAATCTTTCTTTCAAATTGAGTTTAATATCCAGGTGTCAAAATTGAAAAATAGGTTTTTTAAAAAGGTGTTCTTAATTGTAAGCTATCAGAAATTGTTTTCGAGTTACACAGAATCTGAAATGCTTTCGAAATTTGAATTATTTAGAGATCTGGAAGTTTTCAAGACGTGAAAGAATTTAACTCCCTACAACCTTAAAAATTGAAGCATTAAAACTAAAAACTCCTCATCCGTAAATCCGGATGAGCTGCGTTCGATTTTTCGCTCGCTATTTCTTTTATCTTTCATTAGATTATTTTTATTTTAAAGCCTTATCATCACGGTTCATCATTCCTAAGAAAAGATGAACATCATTACCTATATGAAAGAAATAATATATATAAACTACCTATTTGCCCTCAAACGCTGGATTTGATATCGAAACTAAAGCAAATCGTAACGATGATGGATGCAACAAACACAAGATAATTCGTGAAATTTAATTTCGGTATTGAAAAAATGTTGTCATAAAATAATTTAAATTCAATAATTTCATTGTCATTTAAAAATTAATATATTAAAGAGATATAGTATAAAAATCTTAAAGTTACATCTTGTAATGATGAAAAATGTTTCATAATTATGAAAAGTTGAAAAGAACTGCATGACACATTATTTCAAGTGAACAGAATTATACTAATTAAAGTTTTACATATTCATAACAGGCGCTTTTAACTTAATGAAATGTTTATTTATTGTTTAAATAAATCATGAAAAAAGAATTAAGAGTTCACTGAGGAATCAGTAACAAAATAATTGAAACAAAGATGTTTTTATATTCATAAATAAAATTTTAACTCTCAGGTATTTATAAGTTATCCAAAATTCAAATAAAAAACATGAAAATATTTGACTGTTTTTCAGACTTTACTTTTGGTACAGTATATTTTCTATTAATATTATTCGTAATTTAAATTACACAGTAATTTTAACTTTACTAATAATTTGTAAAATAACAATAAAACCACCCAACTTGTTTTTTCGTTGTAGTAACCAAGTATTCAAAGCTGCTTCCTAGACATGATATTGAAAATAAGGAATATAACAGTACTGAAGATTAAATCAAATAAAATGTGCAAAAAAAGACTTTTATATATATTAGATATAAATGCAATATAATGCACAGATATAAATGTAATTTTTTTACTGTTATCAGGCTGTACTAATGTGCCTATTCGCGTGTCATTTAAACACATTAAACTAAATATTTTCAAGAAATATATGTACTTAAATAATGCACTTAAATATATGTACTTAAATATATGTACTTGTGCATGAAACAAAAATAAGATTTTCCCGAGTTTTATTGATTTCTAATCTCTTCAAATCAATTCTAATTAACTAATTAGCTCTAGATTTTATGGTCGTCAGATGAGGCGATTAACGCCTGCTAGACTAACATTACAGCTGTATCATCAGCACTTTACATGAAGTAATGTGCAAGCCTTAAGCAGCAGAAATTGTCGATTGTCAAAAAGAGCGATACAACGCAAGGCAATATCAATAGAAAGGTGATGCATATCGTGATATCAGAATCCTTACGTAGGACACATAAAATGCGTGGAGTCAGCGCACGCATTGCATTGAAACTTTTGAAAAAAGCAGGAGAGAAGCATTTCCAAACAATCGCTGCTGAGATCTTGTGTGCAATTTGGTTACAAGAAGCCAGCAGGACACCTTTACACGTGGGTATAATGATTGGAAAGCTCGAAGAAGGGAATATTTGACGAGTGTTGCATCACAAGAACTCACAAAAGTGTTGCATCACAAGCTTGGAAAGCCTTCCAAAGAACAGGTAGAGCTACAAGAAAGTTTGTTGATCGTCGACCAAGAAAATCAACGATAAGGGAGGAACTGAACGATAAGAGACCGAAACACCAGACAGCGGGCAACATCGCTCCTATGATGCATGCGGCAACCAGACAACAGGTATCTTGTTGCCGTATGCAGTGCGACTGCGTACACTGTATCTACTGTAGTGATACAGCTTCATAAAGGTGGCTTATTCCCTTGATGTCAATGGGTACGCTGTATACCATTGACAGCAACTCATCAGAACATCATTTGCAAATACTAAAATTGGGTATCTCATCAATAAGTCACTTCCGATGAGAATCATTTCCAAGCTGGACAAACAATTCTCATTTCTCATTAATATGAAAGAGATCTTTGTGGTGTTTCTGGTATGCTTGTGTAGGGAGGCGTTTTGAAAAACGGAGAGAGGAAACCAGGAGCGTAGCTACCGCTGTGTCAGCCGTATCAATGATATGGGGCCCCCAAGCTACTGGGGTCCAACATGTGTAAGTAAAACTCATAAAATGTTAACAATAGTCCCATAACAAAGCTCGCATTTCCAAAAAAAGGGCTCCCCAATAAATTTTGATACAGGGCCCACATGGTACTAGCTACGCCAGTGCTCAATATTTTCTACAAAGGTTTTCCCGGAAATCGTTACTATAATCCTCCCCGGAAGCTGTATGATCTCCTCCAAAACCCCCAAGTGTTGTTGGTTCAAAATTTGTTTCTATGAACGACAAAGCACGTTCAAACAGGTACCATGCTGTTTAAGAATTTTCAGAAGACGAAGATATCCTCGGAATGGGTTTTTCAGCATCCTGCCTTTCTCACTTTTTTATCTCATTGAATATATGTGGGATGCTTTGAAGAGACGGCTATCGGCACAATAGTATCCCCCGAAGAACACCAGACAGTCATTGGCGTAACGTACACCCCCCAAACCCCACATTGCGGTGGAGTCCAGGATTCTAATTGGTCCAAAGCCTGACTGACGCTTGGTACGTATTTAATAAATTCATAAAATATTAAAGGCAAAACCTGACTTTCCAGGGGAAGGAGGCCTAATATATTCTCCGTCTTTCCACTGCAGATAACTGAGATTGCTCATAGAGGAATAGAAGGTTAAATAATGTAGTACTGAGCATGTGAACACAAACGGTGCTGCTCAGCAGTTACTTGAGGCCATACCTTACCTATATACCTTACTAAGAGACTTTGGTTTGTTAATTTCCTTCTTGGAGACAGTGTATTGTACCAACGCCATTCTGTCAGTAAAGTTTTTTTCTGTTTCACTTCATTCCGATGCGGCCTATTTATTTTTTGCTACGGCGTTTTCTTCATGCTTTTCAATTCTTTTTAGCGCCTCTGTAGTATGAATTTAATGTTTAATTTCTCATGTTTCCAGATCCTAAGCCGACCATCATGGTGTTGTATTCAGAAGAATGATTCGTCTCTAAAGACAATATTGGGACATTTGGTTGATCTGACTGCCATTCAATGCAATTGCGCTATTCCAGACACAAATGTCCGTGATTTGGAAATAAAAGTAATCGCAGAAATGTATGCCTTGCTGATATTCCAATGTGCTGCAAACGATGTGGAATGTTATGAGCCATCTCAGACTCTTGTGCAACAGGCAGCAGTTTTTATGATATGGTTGCTAATGTGGCAGAGGGCTTGATTACTGCCATTAGCACACTATACCTGCCATCACATATAGCCCGACGTAATAGGTGACGTTGCCTCCATCAATTAAAGATTCCTCACGCATCCACCAATTAAAGATCCGCATAACTGTTACTTGGTTACGACCTATTCGATCATCAATTTCTTGGAAGGGTAATCCGCATTCTCTGTTGGCAACAATTCTTTTTTGGATGAACTCAGAAACGTATTCGAATAATGCTCGTATTTTTCCTTGAGGAGCTATAAAGCCATTCACTCAAAACAACCACATGAAAAAGCGAATCTAGTATAACTAAAAAACGTCACATGGAGTTAACTTGGTAAAATGAAGCATTAATAAGTTATATACACTTGCCTCCGAAAGTCTGCGTACAGGCGATCATCTTTTATATTCCTGCAAAAATGGCTAATTAAATAAAGTCTTTCTGAATCAATACTATTTATTATTGATACATCTAACGTCGTTAATTCAAACAGTATAAGCAAAAATCACCTGAATATAATATAAAATAATACAAATATTTATAACTTCAGAACGACACAAATCGTGTGCGTCAAAAGTCTGCGTACACTGGAAAAAAACCTTTACAATAATGGATTGTAACTGAAAGTTAATACTTTTAAGCTTTCCGTTCTTTCTATAACTCTCTCATCATATTTGGCAGGGATTTAACTAGCTTAGTTGCCTCATCTGTGGATATTTTGTTTCATTCTTCTACTATGACATAATTGAGCATTTCCATGGATGTTATTACATTTTCCATGATTATTCACTCGAGTAAATCCTATAAATGCTGTATTGGGCTTAGGTCTGGGGACTAGGATGGCCTGTGGGATTGGTTTGGGACATGTCAGAACAGCCACGGCTTCAAAATGGGAGCCATTTGCTCGGTACCTTTATGCCGCCAAAAGTAAAAATCATCACTCACCGCAAGTTTCTCGGCACTTTTCTCTATATTTTACTTCAATAAGTTAAAGTAATCAATTTTGTACTTTGTTGATTCAATAAATACCAGATAACTAGCCGAAAGACTTCCAATGCACCCCCAAACATTATGCCTCTTTCTCAATGTTTGATAGTCGTAAAAAGGATTCTCTTTCTTAAGATCTGTCCAGGAATTTTTGCAGGCATATTTTTGTTCTTTCTGATGCCATATTTTAAAAAAAAATACTTTCACTTGAATACATTACATTTTTCGAATAATTATGTGTTCTATTTAGATGTTTTTGGCAAAGGTCTTTAGCTCTTTTCACTCAAGAGAGGAATGATTTCTTGAGTGTAACTCAACCATGATAGTCATCCTTTTTCAATTCCCTTCGAATTGCGGTTAAAGTCACATATTTTTGGAATATCTCACCGCACTTTTAGCTATTTGTGAAGCTTACAGTCTTGGATTTATTTTTATAGAGCGTATTACAAAGCAAGATTCTCTAGGTAACACTGTAGACGGGCGCCCAGATCTTGGCGTGGAGTTATTTGTAGTTTATGAGTACTTTTTGAATCAATTAAAGTCTCCTATTAACAGTTTCAGCAATTTCTTTAAAAATTTCCCCTTTTCTGAAGATTTCTGATGATTTTTCTTTCAATAATATATCGGTCTCTATTCTGTCGCATGCCATGGAACCACACGAGTTTTCAAATCTCATATCCTAAATAAATTATAAAATAAGCTTATGATTACTTAAAAACATGATTTAGTGCAATTATTTTACAATTAAAGGTCTTTAAAAGCTCTAGTTTGTAAGTGTGCGCAGACATTTGGCTCGGATGGTTGGTGATTATTTGGTGCTAATCCTTGTTTTTTCTTGTTAAGGTGAAATTTGTTGCTGCTGTTTGAATAAGGAAATTTTGAAGAATCCCTGACAGCAATATTGATTTTCTAAAGCGAGATTTTAATAGTAATCATAGCATAAACACGTAAGATCATTGCCTGTGCGCAGACTTTCGGAGGCAAGTGTATATAGAAAAAGGATGAACAACTGGTTCCGCAAAGCGATACCTAATTGTTTGTTGATGCGAACCGATTTCTTAAATGACTCCTGTAATTATGGTTTTCTCAAAATTAGACCTTTGGGAAGCTACTTATTTTGGAAATCATAAACTTAAATACCTCGATTGTTAATTTTTTAGTATTCGCCTGCACATTAGAATATTTCTTCAAAACGCTAGTAACATTCAATGTCCCAAGTATTTCCTTTAATGTATAAAAATAGAATCATGATCGCGATTATTCTTTTAGTAAAATTTTTGCTTTCAATGAAATACGTTACTTTTATTTCCATGGACATTGGTTGCTTCAATCAACAAGCAAGTAACTTAATAATGAAAGAAAATTATATAATCAGCCAAGAAATGACCCTCTGATATTATTTCAATGTATATTAAAATTACCATCAGATATTATACGTTAAGTTTGTTATTACTTTTTTGCTATTTTTTAAGCTTTGTTATACATTTAAAACTCATGTATATTTTCTTAAATATTTACTGCATTCAAAAACTAAATTACTTATCAATATAGAGTATGTATGTCTTTTCTGTATAAAATACAATTTGAGGTAGAGATTTCTTAGTTATACTTGAATCCTACCATTGCGTATAGATACTTATTATTTTAGAGAATGTTATAGAAGCCAGATAATATTGTGTGAGAGATATAAAAAAAAGTGAAGATGTGTTTATATGGAATCATTCTGTGAAATACTATTCAAAAAATGATTTTTTAAGAACGATAATTAGAGGAAAATGACAGACGAAAACTGCCATTACTATCGAATATTTAAAAAGCTTTTATTCGTGTGATCGGTTTACTTTTTTGTCTCTTTTCATTTGAAAAATATATAATATATTCTGCATGAACTTGTGCTTTTTCCCCACTTCTTAGTGTTAAGTTTACATTCGTTTGCCCGTTCCACTGTCAAAGTTGAAGGACATAACCCTTATCGCTTTTCTCTCCGAATTCCTTTTGCATTCTCACGTCCGGGAGAAACGAAGAAGAAAAAAAAAAGAGAAAAGAAAATCTGCGTGTGTCACTTCTCGCTCCTAAAGTGCAGTATCAAATTCTCCGAAATGGAATCCAGACTACACAGCTAACTCGCACGACATTTTTCTAGTTGCGTTTTATCTGGCTCTGTAAACAAAAAAGAAAACGAAACGGCTGAAACGTCGTATTGCAACTGAAACAACATAAATTTCACCACAGGCACGGACACAAAGCAATTGTTTTTGCTCGTTAGTAATGAATCATTGTTTCGGTTTTCCACCATATAATGGTAATATTTGAGTAACATACAGAGCTATTAATTTATTAATATCAGCTCAATGAATATCGTAGAGTAAAATCATCAATGGATTCAGTAAGAGCTTTTAGAGCTGTATACATAGTACTATAATTTTTATGTTGCTGTATTATAAAATGTGTTGTGTTGTGTTGTGTGTGTGTTGTGTTGTGTGTGTGTGTGTGTGTGTGTGTGAATCAAAACTATAAAAAGAATATAAATTATTGAAATTGAGTATTATCTTTTTCGATGGAAACCAAAACATTTGCTTACATTGTTTTTATAATAAACAGAAAAAAATACACAATGATTTTTATAAACAATAAACTACATTTGTAGCAATGATTAATATGAAAATGTACATAAATTCTTAAAACACAGCAAAAATATTCAAATTTAAACTGAAGAAAGTCTGTTTCTCAAACAAAAATACAAATTTTCCTATATTTATTTAATCATTTGTTTTAATTATGAATTGCAAAAAATCCAAAAGATAAGCAAACAATTTTCAAATTAATGGCATTTGAATTTAAAAACTGATGTAAATTGTTTTAACATAACCAAAACAGTTAATGTTCTACAAAAAAAATATAATAAAAAGAATAACTATCTAGTTTATATTTTCTGCATGTTTCTATAGCAAATTTAATTATTTAAGTCAATTAATAAATCATTAGTTATATACTAAAACTTCACCTTGAAAAATAAAAGTGAAAAAACGGTCTTGAATAGAACTACGCAGGTGTAACACTCATTATTATCTAGTATTCTCTTCGTTTTGTTTGTTTTTATTATATGTTGTGTCGTCCAGTACTTTTACTGTCAATTTCTTTTCACAACAGCCAGTCAAACGAGTTTCTAGATTATTCATAGCTTAAAACAGCTATCTCGGAAAACTAAATTTGATTACATTAATGACATAATACAGAAAGAATGTAGGAAAACTCTGCTAATGAAAAATTCGAAATGGAAAATAATCGATTTGTGCAACGCGCGCGTGTTTCTCCGTTTCATTTTCTTCAAAATATTTTCAAACCCGAACATCAAACTGTTATAGATATATTTTTCAGAATCGTTTTCAAGTATTTTTGTTAAGACTGTTCCCATTAATACTAAAAAGAAACAAAAACTTGTTAGAGCTTTTATAGGCTAAAAATAAATTGAAAAAAGCTTAAATTTTAGAATACTTTCTACATTCATTCTTGTTAAAATCAATTTTTAAAAAAAGTGTTTTTTTTTTTATTTATTTCGTAAGCTTTATATTTTATTTCTATTACTTTTATAAACCAAATGTAAATTTTCATTGCGATTTTCGTTTCATTTTTTAAATATTTTCAAACCCGAACATCAAACTGTTATAGATATATTTCAGAATCGTTTCAAGTATTTTTGTTAAGACTGTTCCCATTAATACTAAAAAGAAACAAAAACTTGTTAGAGCTTTTATAGGCTAAAAATAAATTGAAAAAAGCTTAAATTTTAGAATACTTTCTACATTCATTCTTGTTAAAATCAATTTTTAAAAAAAGTGTTTTTTTTTAATTTATTTCGTAAGCTTTATATTTTATTTCCTATACTTTATAAACCAAATGTAAATTTTCATTGCGATTTTTAAATAACAAAGTAATGCATTAATTTAATGTTTTTTTTTTTTAAAAAAAACGTCATGGTATGGTGACAAGCATGTGAATTATACTATTTCTCAAACTCGTGTCAATCGTGAGGCATTTATATGTTTGAATAAATGTTCCGAATTTAAGATACGATTCTTTAATTTAGATGAAAGAAGCTTTAGTTACTAAATGCACAGAACCGTTTTAAAATCGTTTTTACTTCCCGAAATTCTCATTATATTTTCAAAATTTGGTTACACTGTGGTGCAAGTGGTGACTACCATAGAATAAACCACACACACACACAAAGATTTTTTTGGAATTACTTTATTCCTAAACGCTACACTATTTTTTAAAAATGATTTTTCTCAAAACGTTGAATAAACAAATACGTGCATAGCTCATTATGTATAAATTCAAAATGAGAATCTATTCACTTTCATCCAGAAAGAAATGTCTTAATATAAGTGGTATGTACATAATTCACAAGAAATAAAATTAATCAAATTTTCTTCTCTCAAGGAAAAAGTTGAAGAATAGATTAATTTCCAAGTGACTATCAGAATTCTCTTCGTTAAAAAAAGAATTATTCGAAAATGAACTAAAATCATTCGTTAAAAATTCCAGTCCATGAAAGAAATGTTTTAGATGTCTCGGAATTTCAGTTACATGCAGTCGACGCTGATTTGTTACTCTGCATTAAATGTCACTCTAGAGCTAGTAAAAACAAATATCGTATTGTAGAGTTTCCTTCTGATGACGAGGCCGATATCTTAAGCGGTACCTTCTCTTCCAACTTCAAAAAACCTTCACAAACGTTTCTGAGGATCAGATGAGTTTTCTGTGTGACAGTCCCAATAACTTTCACAGGACTCGAACT
>BMAO01032202.1:0-25312 GCA_019973975.1 Trichonephila clavata | reverse complement strand
CGACAGAACATGTCAGTGGAAATCTCATTCTGTTTTCTTCTGAGAAATGGAAATTTTAAATTGTTTTTCTTTGATTATAAAGTTTTCCATCCTCCAAAGGATTTGGTCTTATAAGAACTTATACTGAAATATTTCAAAAGAAGTCTATTTTAAAACAGAATTTCATTGGCATAAACAAATAAATAGGTAGAAACAATTGGTTACTTAACACTTTATTTCAGCTACTTTA
The DNA here is from genome assembly GCA_019973975.1 of Trichonephila clavata. Classification (NCBI taxonomy): domain Eukaryota; kingdom Metazoa; phylum Arthropoda; class Arachnida; order Araneae; family Nephilidae; genus Trichonephila; species Trichonephila clavata. The sequence goes on along the minus strand of BMAO01032202.1, from coordinate 25,083 downwards.
ATCACTGGTGACAGAATTGTGCTGTTGAGAAAGCTTATAAAAATAACTTGGAAAAATAGAAGGAATTGCAAATCTAAGAAAGACGTTCCTAAATTCCAATTTTTTAGCTATTGTACAGATATATTATGAAATTTACTGTAGAAAAATACAGTAGCTGTCTTAATAAATAAACTGGCTATATTAGAATTATTTTTAGAACTTAAATTATGAAATTCACTCGTGATGATACTCATGACACAAACTTCAGTGCAACGGGATTGATAGCTTTAATTGAAACTAAACGTTTGCACCACCTCGTAGCTCAACTGTTAACGAATGAGTTATTTGTGTGAATGGATTAAAGTTCGAATCCTAGTTTACTTGGGCCTATGATGAAAAATTCTGCTTCGATTCTTTGACTCCGTGGATGAAGAGAACTTGTATCTGAGGCCCAAGCAATATATGAAGTAGTATAAAGTTGACAATAATCAAGATCAATAACATAGGAAAATTTTTCCAAATAAATTAAATAAGAACATATAAAGTTACTTTATCAAATCTTTATTATATCTTTTTCCAGTATAAATTTAAATAATGCATGATTCTACAGTGCTTAGTGCGAGCTATAAAAGTGTTGTAATTTTATAATAAAAATGAAGAAATCAATAAAAATAGTGAAACTAGAAAAAAAAATAGCAATAGTGTTTCCCACAGAAGCTTAGGTGTTTTTTAAATGACTAAATATTTGTGAATTGAAAAAAGTAATGCTTTCTTGAAACAAAATAATACATGGTTTCTTAAAGAAGAATGAAAATGAATATAAAAAAAAGTGCCTTCTTTACTAACTAATTAGGGACTGAAAGTAATGGATCACTTCATAGTATTAGCCTTACGGCTATAAGAAGGGAGAGGGTGATAGACTTGCATATTAGATTTTAAGAATCTGTTTAATGTTGATGAACTTTGAAATATCATCTCAATAAATGTATGCTTGTGCTCATCTTCAAAACGTAAAACACTTACCTGCTATAAACATAAGGCAAGAAATAAAAACTAGTTGGAATAATTTTACTACATTCCGGTCAATATTCCAATACACAAGGAAAATTTCTCCCTAAAAATGGATATCTTCATCAATTAATGCTGTAGCGATGTTTGATTTTGTTAAAATGTTCAGCAAGTTAACTTGGGAGAAATTAAAAGATACTCGATACCATTTGGAATAAATATTATTTGGAAAACAAAAATATTTCTAATTTACATTTCAATTTTCTTACAGATTCGGTTTCGGGTCCTGAAAAGTAATAAATAATGACCAATTCAAATTTCATTTATCTAACAATTTAAAAAACAGCCAATTCAACTAAGTATTTTATGTTTTGTATTTTATCTAAAAGAATTAAATATTTATATAAAAACGCACAGAAATTCCTATTTTTTGTGATTCGTCGAAAAAACGATGCCAAAATAAATTTATTTGGAAAGCAATTAAGTTAAAATAATTCTTCAAACCTAAGCTGATTCAGTTTCACACACAGTTAAATTCAAACATTTCTATAGAATACTCAAAGCAGCATGAGCGTTTTCTCGTAAAAAAATAACTTAGTTAATAAGTGGATACCCATTTCTACTTTATCAGAATTGCTTTTGAAATGAAAAAAACAATGTTGCCTCAACATCTTCATCTTTTTCAACCGTTTTTCTTAACTTCCTTTTAATCAAATTATCCGTTTTAACAGTGTTTTAAAACAGTATATCTTTTTTTTCCAGTTCCGGTTCGAAAACCTCCTCGTGCCAATTTAGAAATTTATATTGTCTGTAACATGCACCCATTATACACAGACCAGGCCGGACAATGCGAAGGAAGTTTTTCACGCATTTGGCACTATCTAATTTATTACTTACTTTATTGCTAGTGCACTTTGTCATGCACGATAACTAGAAGGAAGAATTAGTTCTTCCGGTATTTGAACTTCAAAATACCAGCTGAAGAGCTATTCACACTCAGCTGTGTCTAGAAAGTAAAATGAATCTGTAAAACAAATATCCGTGAGATTCCGTAGTTAGTTGTAGAGCAGATACAATAAAAGAGGATGGCTGGATATCTCGATTTTTGAACGCTGGGTACCACGAGCAGAGAATGTATAACTTCGTTCTATTTTTTTTTATGCACACCAAATAAACCATTCCTTATTTATAAAATCAAAATATTCAATATTTTAAATCGTTATAAAAAATAAATAGAAAAAAAGTTCACAAAATAATATACATATCCAAGTTAAATATTAGAAGCTGACAGAACATGTCAAGGAAATCTCATTCTGTTTCTTCTGGAAATGAAATTTTAAATTATTTTTCTTTGATTATAAAGTTTTTCCACCTCCAAAGGATTGGTCTTATTAAGAACTTATACTGAAATATTTCAAAAGAATCTATTTTAAAACAGAATTTCATTGGCAATAAACAAATAAATAGGTAGAACATAACATTTGGTTAACTTAACACTTTATTCAGCTACTTTAATACACTGGTGACAGAAATGTGCTGTTGAGAAAGCTTATAAAAATAACTTGGAAAAAATAGAAGGAATTGCAATCTAAGAAAGACGTTCCTAAATTCCAATTTTTTAAGCTATTGTACAAGATATATTATGAAATTTACTGTAGAAAAATACAGTAGCTGTCTTAATAAATAAACTGGCTAATTAGAATTATTTTTAGAACTTAAATTATGACATTCACTCGTGATGATACTCATGACACAAACTTCAGTGGCAACGGGATTGATAGCTTTATTGAAATTAAACGTTTGCAACCACCTCGTAGCCTCAACTGTTAACGAATGAGTTATTTGTGTGAATGGATTAAAGTTCGAATCCTAGTTTACTTGGCCTATGATGAAAAATTCTGCTTCGATCCTTTGACTCGTGGATGAAGAGAACTTGTATCTGAGGCCCAAGCAATATATGAAGTAGTATAAAGTGACAATAAATCAAGATCAATAACATAGGAAAAATTTTTCCAAAATAAATAAATAAGAACATATAAAGTTACTTTATCAAATCTTTATTATATCTTTTTCCAGTATAAATTTAAATAATGCATGATTCTACAGTGCTTAGTGCGAGCTATAAAGTGTTGTAATATTTTATAATAAAAATGAAGAAATCAATAAAAATAGTGAAACTAGAAAAAAAAATAGCAATAGTGTTTCCCACAGAACTTAGGTGTTTTTTAAATGACTAAATATGTGTGAATTGAAAAAAAAAGTAATGCCTTTCTGAAACAAAATAAAACATGGTTTCTTAAAGAAGAATGAAAATGAATATAAAAAACAAGTGCCTCTTTACTAACTAATTAGGGACTGAAAGTAATGGATCACTTCATAGTATAGCCTTACGGCTATAAAAGAAGGGAGAGGGGTGATAGACTTGCATATAGATTTAAGAATCTGTTTAATGTTGATGAACTTTGAAATATCATCTCAATAAATGTATGCTTGTGCTCATCTTCAAAACGTAAAACACTTACCTGCTATAAACATAAGGCAAGAAATAAAAACTAGTTGGAATAATTTTACTACATTCCGGTCACAATATTCCAATACACAAGGAAAATTTCTCCCTAAAAATGGATATCTTCATCAATTAATGCTGTAGCGATTTGATTTTGTTAAAATGTTCAGCAAGTTAACTTGGAGAAATTAAAAGATACTCGATACCATTTGGAATAAATATTATTTGGAAAACAAAAATATTTCTAATTTACATTTCAATTTCTTACAGATTCGGTTTCGGGTCCTGAAAAGATAATAAATAATGACCAATTCAAATTTCATTTATCTAACAATTAAAAAACAGCCAATCAACTAAGTATTTTATGTTTTTGTATTTTTATCTAAAAGAATTAAATATTTATATAAAAACGCACAGAAATTCCTATTTTTGTGATTCGTCGAAAAAACGATGCCAAAATAAAATTTATTTGGAAAGCAATTAAGTTAAAATAATTCTTCAAACCTAAGCTGATTCAGTTTCACACACAGTTAAATTCAAACATTTCTATAGAATACTCAACAGCAGCATGAGCGTTTTCTCGTAAAAAAATAACTTAGTTAATAAGTGGATACCCATTTCTACTTTATCAGAATTGCTTTTGAAATGAAAAAAAACAATGTTGCCTCAACATCTTCATCTTTTTCAACCGTTTTTCTTAACTTCCTTTTAATCAAATTATCCGTTTTAACAGTGTATTTTAAAACAGTATATCTTTTTTTTCCAGTTCCGGTTCGAAAACCTCCTCGTGCCAATTTAGAAATTTATATTGTCTGTAACATGCACCCATTATACACAGACCAGGCCGTGGACAATGCGAAGGAAGTTTTTCACGCATTTGGCACTATCTAATTATTACTTCTTTATTGCTAGTGCACTTTGTCATGCACGATAACTAGAAGGAAGAATTAGTTCTTCCGGTATTTGAACTTCAAAATACCAGCTGAAGAGCTATTCACACTCAGCTGTGTCTAGAAAGTAAAATGAATCTGTAAAAAAAATATCCGTGAAAGATTCCGTAGTTAGTTGTAGAGCAGATACAATAAAAGAGGATGGCTGGATATCTCGATTTTGAACGCTGGGTACCACGAGCAGAGAATTGTATAACTTCGTTCTATTTTTTTTTATGCATCACCAAATAAACCATTTCTTTATTTTATAAAATCAAGAATATATTCAATATTTTAAATCGTTATAAAAAAATAGAAAAAAAGTTCACAAAATAATATGACATATCCAAGTAAATATTAGAAGCTGACAGAACATGTCAGTGGAAATCTCATTCTGTTTTCTTCTGAGAAATGGAAATTTTAAATTGTTTTTCTTTGATTATAAAGTTTTCCATCCTCCAAAGGATTTGGTCTTACTAAGAACTTATACTGAAATATTTCAAAAGAATCTATTTTAAAACAGAATTTCATTGGCATAAACAAATAAATAGGTAGAACAAACAATTTGGTTACTTAACACTTTATTTCAGCTACTTTAATCACTGGTGACAGAATTGTGCTGTTGAGAAAGCTTATAAAAATAACTTGGAAAAATAGAAGGAATTGCAAATCTAAGAAGACGTTCCTAAATTCCAATTTTTTAGCTATTGTACAAATATATTATGAAATTTACTGTAGAAAAATACAGTAGTGTCTTAATAAATAAACTGGCTATATTAGAATTATTTTTAGAACTTAAATTATGAAATTCACTCGTGATGATACTCATGACACAAACTTCAGTGCAACGGGATTGATAGCTTAATTGAAACTAAACGTTTGCACCACCTCGTAGCTCAACTGTTAACGAATGAGTTATTTGTGTGAATGGATTAAAGTTCGAATCCTAGTTTACTTGGGCCTATGATGAAAAATTCTGCTTCGATTCTTTGACTCCGTGGATGAAGAGAACTTGTATCTGAGGCCCAAGCAATATATGAAGTAGTATAAAGTTGACAATAAATCAAGACAATAACATAGGAAAATTTTTCCAAAATAAATTAAATAAGAACATATAAAGTTACTTTATCAAATCTTTATTATATCTTTTTCCAGTATAAATTTAAATAATGCATGATTCTACAGTGCTTAGTGCGAGCTATAAAAGTGTTGTAATTTTATAATAAAAATGAAGAAATCAATAAAAATAGTGAAACTAGAAAAAAAAATAGCAATAGTGTTTCCCACAGAAGCTTAGGTGTTTTTTAAATGACTAAATATTTGTGAATTGAAAAAAAAAGTAATGCTTTCTTGAAACAAAATAATACATGGTTTCTTAAAGAAGAATGAAAATGAATATAAAAAACAAGTGCCTTCTTTACTAACTAATTAGGACTGAAAGTAATGGATCACTTCATAGTATTAGCCTTACGGCTATAAAAGAAGGGGAGAGGGGTGATAGACTTGCATATTAGATTTTAAGAATCTGTTTAATGTTGATGAACTTTGAAATATCATCTCAATAAATGTATGCTTGTGCTCATCTTCAAAACGTAAAACACTTACCTGCTATAAACATAAGGCAAGAAATAAAAACTAGTTGGAATAATTTACTACATTCCGGTCACAATATTCCAATACACAAGGAAAATTTCTCCCTAAAAATGGATATCTTCATCAATTAATGCTGTAGCGATGTTTGATTTTGTTAAAATGTTCAGCAAGTTAACTTGGGAGAAATTAAAAGATACTCGATACCATTTGGAATAAATATTATTGGAAAACAAAAATATTTCTAATTTACATTTCAATTTTCTTACAGATTCGGTTTCGGGTCCTGAAAAGTAATAAATAATGACCAATTCAAATTTCATTTATCTAACAATTTAAAAAACAGCCAATTCAACTAAGTATTTTATGTTTGTACTTTTCTCTAAAAGAATTAAATATTTATATAAAAACGCACAGAAATTCCTATTTTTTGTGATTCGTCGAAAAAACGATGCCAAAATAAAATTTATTGGAAAGCAATTAAGTTAAAATAATTCTTCAAACCTAAGCTGATTCAGTTTCACACACAGTTAAATTCAAACATTTCTATAGAATACTCAACAGCAGCATGAGCGTTTTCTCGTAAAAAAATAACTTAGTTAATAAGTGGATACCCATTTCTACTTTATCAGAATTGCTTTGAAATGAAAAAAAACAATGTTGCCTCAACATCTTCATCTTTTTCAACCGTTTTTCTTAACTTCCTTTTAATCAAATTATCCGTTTTAACAGTGTATTTTAAAACAGTATATCTTTTTTTCCAGTTCCGGTTCGAAAACCTCCTCGTGCCAATTTAGAAATTTATATTGTCTGTAACATGCACCCATTATACACAGACCAGGCCGTGGACAATGCGAAGGAAGTTTTTCACGCATTTGGCACTATCTAATTTATTACTTAACTTTATTGCTAGTGCACTTTGTCATGCACGATAACTAGAAGGAAGAATTAGTTCTTCCGGTATTTGAACTTCAAAATACCAGCTGAAGAGCTATTCACACTCAGCTGTGTCTAGAAAGTAAAATGAATCTGTAAAAAAAATATCCGTGAAAGATTCCGTAGTTAGTTGTAGAGCAGATACAATAAAAGAGGATGGGCTGGATATCTCGATTTTTGAACGCTGGGTACCACGAGCAGAGAATTGTAACTTCGTTCTATTTTTTTTTATACATCACCCAATAAACCATTTCTTTATTTTATAAAATCAAGAATATATTCAATATTTTAAATCGTTATAAAAAAATAGAAAAAAAATTAACAAAATAATATGACATATCCAAGTAAATATTAGAAGCTGACAGAACATGTCAGTGGAAATCTCATTCTGTTTTCTTCTTGTGAAATGGAAGTTTTAAATTGTTTTTCTTTGATTATAAAGTTTTCCACCCTCCAAAGGATTTGGTCTTACTAAGAACTTATACTGAAATATTTCAAAAGAAATCTATTTTAAAACAGAATTTCATTGGCATAAACAAATAAATAGGTAGAACAAACAATTTGGTTACTTAACACTTTATTTCAGCTACTTTAATCACTGGTGACAGAATTGTGCTGTTGAGAAAGCTTATAAAAATAACTTGGAAAAATAAAAGGAATTGCAAATCTAAGAAAGACGTTCCTAAATTCCAATTTTTTAGCTATTGTACAAATATATTATGAAATTTACTGTAGAAAAATACAGTAGTTGTCTTAATAAATAAACTGGCTATATTAGAATTATTTTTAGAACTTAAATTATGACATTCACTCGTGATGATACTCATGACACAAACTTCAGTGCAACGGGATTGATAGCTTTAATTGAAACTAAACGTTTGCACCACCTCGTAGCTCAACTGTTAACGAATGAGTTATTTGTGTGAATGGATTAAAGTTCGAATCCTAGTTTACTTGGGCCTATGATGAAAAATTCTGCTTCGATTCTTTGACTCCGTGGATGAAGAGAACTTGTATCTGAGGCCCAAGCAATATATGAAGTAGTATAAAGTTGACAATAAATCAAGATCAATAACATAGGAAAATTTTTCCAAAATAAATTAAATAAGAACATATAAAGTTACTTTATCAAATCTTTATTATATCTTTTTCCAGTATAAATTTAAATAATGCATGATTCTACAGTGCTTAGTGCGAGCTATAAAAGTGTTGTAATTTTATAATAAAAATGAAGAAATCAATAAAAATAGTGAAACTAGAAAAAAAAATAGCAATAGTGTTTCCCACAGAAGCTTAGGTGTTTTTTAAATGACTAAATATTTGTGAATTGAAAAAAAAAAGTAATGCTTTCTTGAAACAAAATAATACATGGTTTCTTAAAGAAGAATGAAAATGAATATAAAAAACAAGTGCCTTCTTTACTAACTAATTAGGGACTGAAAGTAATGGATCACTTCATAGTATTAGCCTTACGGCTATAAAAGAAGGGGAGAGGGGTGATAGACTTGCATATTAGATTTTAAGAATCTGTTTAATGTTGATGAACTTTGAAATATCATCTCAATAAATGTATGCTTGTGCTCATCTTCAAAACGTAAAACACTTACCTGCTATAAACATAAGGCAAGAAATAAAAACTAGTTGGAATAATTTTACTACATTCCGGTCACAATATTCCAATACACAAGGAAAATTTCTCCCTAAAAATGGATATCTTCATCAATTAATGCTGTAGCGATGTTTGATTTTGTTAAAATGTTCAGCAAGTTAACTTGGGAGAAATTAAAAGATACTCGATACCATTTGGAATAAATATTATTTGGAAAACAAAAATATTTCTAATTTACATTTCAATTTTCTTACAGATTCGGTTTCGGGTCCTGAAAAGTAATAAATAATGACCAATTCAAATTTCATTTATCTAACAATTTAAAAAACAGCCAATTCAACTAAGTATTTTATGTTTTGTACTTTTCTCTAAAAGAATTAAATATTTATATAAAAACGCACAGAAATTCCTATTTTTTGTGATTCGTCGAAAAAACGATGCCAAAATAAAATGATTTATTTGGAAAGCAATTAAGTTAAAATAATTCTTCAAACCTAAGCTGATTCAGTTTCACACACAGTTAAATTCAAACATTTCTATAGAATACTCAACAGCAGCATGAGCGTTTTCTCGTAAAAAAATAACTTAGTTAATAAGTGGATACCCATTTCTACTTTATCAGAATTGCTTTTGAAATGAAAAAAACAATGTTGCCTCAACATCTTCATCTTTTTCAACCGTTTTTCTTAACTTCCTTTTAATCAAATTATCCGTTTTAACAGTGTATTTTAAAACAGTATATCTTTTTTTTTCAGTTCCGGTTCGAAAAACCTCCTCGTGCCAATTTAGAAATTTATATTGTCTGTAACATGCACCCATTATACACAGACCAGGCCGTGGACAATGCGAAGGAAGTTTTTCACGCATTTGGCACTATCTAATTTATTACTTTCTTTATTGCTAGTGCACTTTGTCATGCACGATAACTAGAAGGAAGAATTAGTTCTTCCGGTATTTGAACTTCAAAATACCAGCTGAAGAGCTATTCACACTCAGCTGTGTCTAGAAAGTAAAATGAATCTGTAAAAAAAATATCCGTGAAAGATTCCGTAGTTAGTTGTAGAGCAGATACAATAAAAGAGGATGGGCTGGATATCTCGATTTTTGAACGCTGGGTACCACGAGCAGAGAATTGTATAACTTCGTTCTATTTTTTTTTATGCATCACCAAATAAACCATTTCTTTATTTTATAAAATCAAGAATATATTCAATATTTTAAATCGTTATAAAAAAATAGAAAAAAAGTTCACAAAATAATATGACATATCCAAGTAAATATTAGAAGCTGACAGAACATGTCAGTGGAAATCTCATTCTGTTTTCTTCTTGTGAAATGGAAATTTTAAATTGTTTTTCTTTGATTATAAAGTTTTCCACCCTCCAAAGGATTTGGTCTTACTAAGAACTTATACTGAAATATTTCAAAAGAAGTCTATTTTAAAACAGAATTTCATTGGCATAAACAAATAAATAGGTAGAACAAACAATTTGGTTACTTAACACTTTATTTCAGCTACTTTAATCACTGGTGACAGAATTGTGCTGTTGAGAAAGCTTATAAAAATAACTTGGAAAAATAGAAGGAATTGCAAATCTAAGAAAGACGTTCCTAAATTCCAATTTTTTAGCTATTGTACAGATATATTATGAAATTTACTGTAGAAAAATACAGTAGCTGTCTTAATAAATAAACTGGCTATATTAGAATTATTTTTAGAACTTAAATTATGAAATTCACTCGTGATGATACTCATGACACAAACTTCAGTGCAACGGGATTGATAGCTTTAATTGAAACTAAACGTTTGCACCACCTCGTAGCTCAACTGTTAACGAATGAGTTATTTGTGTGAATGGATTAAAGTTCGAATCCTAGTTTACTTGGGCCTATGATGAAAAATTCTGCTTCGATTCTTTGACTCCGTGGATGAAGAGAACTTGTATCTGAGGCCCAAGCAATATATGAAGTAGTATAAAGTTGACAATAAATCAAGATCAATAACATAGGAAAAATTTTTCCAAATAAATTAAATAAGAACATATAAAGTTACTTTATCAAATCTTTATTATATCTTTTTCCAGTATAAATTTAAATAATGCATGATTCTACAGTGCTTAGTGCGAGCTATAAAAGTGTTGTAATTTTATAATAAAAATGAAGAAATCAATAAAAATAGTGAAACTAGAAAAAAAAATAGCAATAGTGTTTCCCACAGAAGCTTAGGTGTTTTTTAAATGACTAAATATTTGTGAATTGAAAAAAAAAAGTAATGCTTTCTTGAAACAAAATAATACATGGTTTCTTAAAGAAGAATGAAAATGAATATAAAAAACAAGTGCCTTCTTTACTAACTAATTAGGGACTGAAAGTAATGGATCACTTCATAGTATTAGCCTTACGGCTATAAAAGAAGGGAGAGGGGTGATAGACTTGCATATTAGATTTTAAGAATCTGTTTAATGTTGATGAACTTTGAAATATCATCTCAATAAATGTATGCTTGTGCTCATCTTCAAAACGTAAAACACTTACCTGCTATAAACATAAGGCAAGAAATAAAAACTAGTTGGAATAATTTTACTACATTCCGGTCACAATATTCCAATACACAAGGAAAATTTCTCCCTAAAAATGGATATCTTCATCAATTAATGCTGTAGCGATGTTTGATTTTGTTAAAATGTTCAGCAAGTTAACTTGGGAGAAATTAAAAGATACTCGATACCATTTGGAATAAATATTATTTGGAAAACAAAAATATTTCTAATTTACATTTCAATTTTCTTACAGATTCGGTTTCGGGTCCTGAAAAGTAATAAATAATGACCAATTCAAATTTCATTTATCTAACAATTTAAAAAACAGCCAATTCAACTAAGTATTTTATGTTTTGTATTTTTATCTAAAAGAATTAAATATTTATATAAAAACGCACAGAAATTCCTATTTTTTGTGATTCGTCGAAAAAACGATGCCAAAATAAAATTTATTTGGAAAGCAATTAAGTTAAAATAATTCTTCAAACCTAAGCTGATTCAGTTTCACACACAGTTAAATTCAAACATTTCTATAGAATACTCAACAGCAGCATGAGCGTTTTCTCGTAAAAAAATAACTTAGTTAATAAGTGGATACCCATTTCTACTTTATCAGAATTGCTTTTGAAATGAAAAAAACAATGTTGCCTCAACATCTTCATCTTTTTCAACCGTTTTTCTTAACTTCCTTTTAATCAAATTATCCGTTTTAACAGTGTATTTTAAAACAGTATATCTTTTTTTTCCAGTTCCGGTTCGAAAACCTCCTCGTGCCAATTTAGAAATTTATATTGTCTGTAACATGCACCCATTATACACAGACCAGGCCGTGGACAATGCGAAGGAAGTTTTTCACGCATTTGGCACTATCTAATTTATTACTTACTTTATTGCTAGTGCACTTTGTCATGCACGATAACTAGAAGGAAGAATTAGTTCTTCCGGTATTTGAACTTCAAAATACCAGCTGAAGAGCTATTCACACTCAGCTGTGTCTAGAAAGTAAAATGAATCTGTAAAAAAAATATCCGTGAAAGATTCCGTAGTTAGTTGTAGAGCAGATACAATAAAAGAGGATGGGCTGGATATCTCGATTTTTGAACGCTGGGTACCACGAGCAGAGAATTGTATAACTTCGTTCTATTTTTTTTTATGCATCACCAAATAAACCATTTCTTTATTTTATAAAATCAAGAATATATTCAATATTTTAAATCGTTATAAAAAAATAGAAAAAAAGTTCACAAAATAATATGACATATCCAAGTAAATATTAGAAGCTGACAGAACATGTCAGTGGAAATCTCATTCTGTTTTCTTCTAGAGAAATGGAAATTTTAAATTGTTTTTCTTTGATTATAAAGTTTTCCATCCTCCAAAGGATTTGGTCTTAATAAGAACTTATACTGAAATATTTCAAAAGAAGTCTATTTTAAAACAGAATTTCATTGGCATAAACAAATAAATAGGTAGAACAAACAATTTGGTTACTTAACACTTTATTTCAGCTACTTTAATCACTGGTGACAGAATTGTGCTGTTGAGAAAGCTTATAAAAATAACTTGGAAAAATAGAAGGAATTGCAAATCTAAGAAAGACGTTCCTAAATTCCAATTTTTTAGCTATTGTACAGATATATTATGAAATTTACTGTAGAAAAATACAGTAGCTGTCTTAATAAATAAACTGGCTATATTAGAATTATTTTTAGAACTTAAATTATGAAATTCACTCGTGATGATACTCATGACACAAACTTCAGTGCAACGGGATTGATAGCTTTAATTGAAACTAAACGTTTGCACCACCTCGTAGCTCAACTGTTAACGAATGAGTTATTTGTGTGAATGGATTAAAGTTCGAATCCTAGTTTACTTGGGCCTATGATGAAAAATTCTGCTTCGATTCTTTGACTCCGTGGATGAAGAGAACTTGTATCTGAGGCCCAAGCAATATATGAAGTAGTATAAAGTTGACAATAAATCAAGATCAATAACATAGGAAAATTTTTTCCAAAATAAATTAAATAAGAACATATAAAGTTACTTTATCAAATCTTTATTATATCTTTTTCCAGTATAAATTTAAATAATGCATGATTCTACAGTGCTTAGTGCGAGCTATAAAAGTGTTGTAATTTTATAATAAAAATGAAGAAATCAATAAAAATAGTGAAACTAGAAAAAAAAATAGCAATAGTGTTTCCCACAGAAGCTTAGGTGTTTTTTAAATGACTAAATATTTGTGAATTGAAAAAAAAAGTAATGCTTTCTTGAAACAAAATAATACATGGTTTCTTAAAGAAGAATGAAAATGAATATAAAAAACAAGTGCCTTCTTTACTAACTAATTAGGGACTGAAAGTAATGGATCACTTCATAGTATTAGCCTTACGGCTATAAAAGAAGGGGAGAGGGGTGATAGACTTGCATATTAGATTTTAAGAATCTGTTTAATGTTGATGAACTTTGAAATATCATCTCAATAAATGTATGCTTGTGCTCATCTTCAAAACGTAAAACACTTACCTGCTATAAACATAAGGCAAGAAATAAAAACTAGTTGGAATAATTTTACTACATTCCGGTCACAATATTCCAATACACAAGGAAAATTTCTCCCTAAAAATGGATATCTTCATCAATTAATGCTGTAGCGATGTTTGATTTTGTTAAAATGTTCAGCAAGTTAACTTGGGAGAAATTAAAAGATACTCGATACCATTTGGAATAAATATTATTTGGAAAACAAAAATATTTCTAATTTACATTTCAATTTTCTTACAGATTCGGTTTCGGGTCCTGAAAAGTAATAAATAATGACCAATTCAAATTTCATTTATCTAACAATTTAAAAAACAGCCAATTCAACTAAGTATTTTATGTTTTGTACTTTTCTCTAAAAGAATTAAATATTTATATAAAAACGCACAGAAATTCCTATTTTTTGTGATTCGTCGAAAAAACGATGCCAAAATAAAATTTATTTGGAAAGCAATTAAGTTAAAATAATTCTTCAAACCTAAGCTGATTCAGTTTCACACACAGTTAAATTCAAACATTTCTATAGAATACTCAACAGCAGCATGAGCGTTTTCTCGTAAAAAAATAACTTAGTTAATAAGTGGATACCCATTTCTACTTTATCAGAATTGCTTTTGAAATGAAAAAAACAATGTTGCCTCAACATCTTCATCTTTTTCAACCGTTTTTCTTAACTTCCTTTTAATCAAATTATCCGTTTTAACAGTGTATTTTAAAACAGTATATCTTTTTTTTCCAGTTCCGGTTCGAAAACCTCCTCGTGCCAATTTAGAAATTTATATTGTCTGTAACATGCACCCATTATACACAGACCAGGCCGTGGACAATGCGAAGGAAGTTTTTCACGCATTTGGCACTATCTAATTTATTACTTACTTTATTGCTAGTGCACTTTGTCATGCACGATAACTAGAAGGAAGAATTAGTTCTTCCGGTATTTGAACTTCAAAATACCAGCTGAAGAGCTATTCACACTCAGCTGTGTCTAGAAAGTAAAATGAATCTGTAAAAAAAATATCCGTGAAAGATTCCGTAGTTAGTTGTAGAGCAGATACAATAAAAGAGGATGGGCTGGATATCTCGATTTTTGAACGCTGGGTACCACGAGCAAAGAATTGTATAACTTCGTTCTATTTTTTTTTTATGCATCACCAAATAAACCATTTCTTTATTTTATAAAATCAAGAATATATTCAATATTTTAAATCGTTATAAAAAAATAGAAAAAAAGTTCACAAAATAATATGACATATCCAAGTAAATATTAGAAGCTGACAGAACATGTCAGTGGAAATCTCATTCTGTTTTCTTCTAGAGAAATGGAAATTTTAAATTGTTTTTCTTTGATTATAAAGTTTTCCATCCTCCAAAGGATTTGGTCTTACTAAGAACTTATACTGAAATATTTCAAAAGAAGTCTATTTTAAAACAGAATTTCATTGGCATAAACAAATAAATAGGTAGAACAAACAATTTGGTTACTTAACACTTTATTTCAGCTACTTTAATCACTGGTGACAGAATTGTGCTGTTCAGAAAGCTTATAAAAATAACTTGGAAAAATAGAAGGAATTGCAAATCTAAGAAAGACGTTCCTAAATTCCAATTTTTTAGCTATTGTACAGATATATTATGAAATTTACTGTAGAAAAATACAGTAGCTGTCTTAATAAATAAACTGGCTATATTAGAATTTTTTTTAGAACTTAAATTATGAAATTCACTCGTGATGATACTCATGACACAAACTTCAGTGCAACGGGATTGATAGCTTTAATTGAAACTAAACGTTTGCACCACCTCGTAGCTCAACTGTTAACGAATGAGTTATTTGTGTGAATGGATTAAAGTTCGAATCCTAGTTTACTTGGGCCTATGATGAAAAAGTCTGCTTCGATTCTTTGACTCCGTGGATGAAGAGAACTTGTATCTGAGGCCCAAGCAATATATGAAGTAGTATAAAGTTGACAATAAATCAAGATCAATAACATAGGAAAAATTTTTCCAAAATAAATTAAATAAGAACATATAAAGTTACTTTATCAAATCTTTATTATATCTTTTTCCAGTATAAATTTAAATAATGCATGATTCTACAGTGCTTAGTGCGAGCTATAAAAGTGTTGTAATTTTATAATAAAAATGAAGAAATCAATAAAAATAGTGAAACTAGAAAAAAAAATAGCAATAGTGTTTCCCACAGAAGCTTAGGTGTTTTTTAAATGACTAAATATTTGTGAATTGAAAAAAAAAAGTAATGCTTTCTTGAAACAAAATAATACATGGTTTCTTAAAGAAGAATGAAAATGAATATAAAAAACAAGTGCCTTCTTTACTAACTAATTAGGGACTGAAAGTAATGGATCACTTCATAGTATTAGCCTTACGGCTATAAAAGAAGGGGAGAGGGGTGATAGACTTGCATATTAGATTTTAAGAATCTGTTTAATGTTGATGAACTTTGAAATATCATCTCAATAAATGTATGCTTGTGCTCATCTTCAAAACGTAAAACACTTACCTGCTATAAACATAAGGCAAGAAATAAAAACTAGTTGGAATAATTTTACTACATTCCGGTCACAATATTCCAATACACAAGGAAAATTTCTCCCTAAAAATGGATATCTTCATCAATTAATGCTGTAGCGATGTTTGATTTTGTTAAAATGTTCAGCAAGTTAACTTGGGAGAAATTAAAAGATACTCGATACCATTTGGAATAAATATTATTTGGAAAACAAAAATATTTCTAATTTACATTTCAATTTTCTTACAGATTCGGTTTCGGGTCCTGAAAGGTAATAAAAAATGACCAATTCAAATTTCATTTATCTACCAATTTAAAAAAACAGCCAATTCAACTAAGTATTTTATGTTTTGTACTTTTCTCTAAAAGAATTAAATATTTATATAAAAACGCACAGAAATTCCTATTTTTTGTGATTCGTCGAAAAAACGATGCCAAAATAAATGTTTATTTGGAAAGCAATTAAGTTAAAATAATTCTTCAAACCTAAGCTGATTCAGTTTCACACACAGTTAAATTCAAACATTTCTATAGAATACTCAACAGCAGCATGAGCGTTTTCTCGTAAAAAATAACTTAGTTAATAAGTGGATACCCATTTCTACTTTATCAGAATTGCTTTTGAAATGAAAAAAACAATGTTGCCTCAACATCTTCATCTTTTTCAACCGTTTTTCTTAACTTCCTTTTAATCAAATTATCCGTTTTAACAGTGTATTTTAAAACAGTATATCTTTTTTTTCCAGTTCCGGTTCGAAAACCTCCTCGTGCCAATTTAGAAATTTATATTGTCTGTAACATGCACCCATTATACACAGACCAGGCCGAGGACAATGCGAAGGAAGTTTTTCACGCATTTGGCACTATCTAATTTATTACTTACTTTATTGCTAGTGCACTTTGTCATGCACGACAACTAGAAGGAAGAATTAGTTCTTCCGGTATTTGAACTTCAAAATACCAGCTGAAGAGCTATTCACACTCAGCTGTGTCTAGAAAGTAAAATGAATCTTTAAAACAAATATCCGTGAAAGATTCCGTAGTTAGTTGTAGAGCAGATACAATAAAAGAGGATGGGCTGGATATCTCGATTTTTGAACGCTGGGTACCACGAGCAGAGAATTGTATAACTTCGTTCTATTTTTTTTTATGCATCACCAAATAAACCATTTCTTTATTTTATAAAATCAAGAATATATTCAATATTTTAAATCGTTATAAAAAAATAGAAAAAAAGTTCACAAAATAATATGACATATCCAAGTAAATATTAGAAGCTGACAGAACATGTCAGTGGAAATCTCATTCTGTTTTCTTCTAGAGAAATGGAAATTTTAAATTGTTTTTCTTTGATTATAAAGTTTTCCATCCTCCAAAGGATTTGGTCTTACTAAGAACTTATACTGAAATATTTCAAAAGAAGTCTATTTTAAAACAGAATTTCATTGGCATAAACAAATAAATAGGTAGAACAAACAATTTGGTTACTTAACACTTTATTTCAGCTACTTTAATCACTGGTGACAGAATTGTGCTGTTGAGAAAGCTTATAAAAATAACTTGGAAAAATAGAAGGAATTGCAAATCTAAGAAAGACGTTCCTAAATTCCAATTTTTTAGCTATTGTACAGATATATTATGAAATTTACTGTAGAAAAATACAGTAGCTGTCTTAATAAATAAACTGGCTATATTAGAATTATTTTTAGAACTTAAATTATGAAATTCACTCGTGATGATACTCATGACACAAACTTCAGTGCAACGGGATTGATAGCTTTAATTGAAACTAAACGTTTGCACCACCTCGTAGCTCAACTGTTAACGAATGAGTTATTTGTGTGAATGGATTAAAGTTCGAATCCTAGTTTACTTGGGCCTATGATGAAAAAGTCTGCTTCGATTCTTTGACTCCGTGGATGAAGAGAACTTGTATCTGAGGCCCAAGCAATATATGAAGTAGTATAAAGTTGACAATAAATCAAGATCAATAACATAGGAAAAATTTTTCCAAAATAAATTAAATAAGAACATATAAAGTTACTTTATCAAATCTTTATTATATCTTTTTCCAGTATAAATTTAAATCATGCATGATTCTACAGTGCTTAGTGCGAGCTATAAAAGTGTTGTAATTTTATAATAAAAATGAAGAAATCAATAAAAATAGTGAAACTAGAAAAAAAAAATAGCAATAGTGTTTCCCACAGAAGCTTAGGTGTTTTTTAAATGACTAAATATTTGTGAATTGAAAAAAAAAGTAATGCTTTCTTGAAACAAAATAATACATGGTTTCTTAAAGAAGAATGAAAATGAATATAAAAAACAAGTGCCTTCTTTACTAACTAATTAGGGACTGAAAGTATAATGGATCACTTCATAGTATTAGCCTTACGGCTATAAAAGAAGGGGAGAGGGGTGATAGACTTGCATATTAGATTTTAAGAATCTGTTTAATGTTGATGAACTTTGAAATATCATCTCAATAAATGTATGCTTGTGCTCATCTTCAAAACGTAAAACACTTACCTGCTATAAACATAAGGCAAGAAATAAAAACTAGTTGGAATAATTTTACTACATTCCGGTCACAATATTCCAATACACAAGGAAAATTTCTCCCTAAAAATGGATATCTTCATCAATTAATGCTGTAGCGATGTTTGATTTTGTTAAAATGTTCAGCAAGTTAACTTGGGAGAAATTAAAAGATACTCGATACCATTTGGAATAAATATTATTTGGAAAACAAAAATATTTCTAATTTACATTTCAATTTTCTTACAGATTCGGTTTCGGGTCCTGAAAAGTAATAAATAATGACCAATTCAAATTTCATTTATCTAACAATTTAAAAAACAGCCAATTCAACTAAGTATTTTATGTTTTGTACTTTTATCTAAAAGAATTAAATATTTATCTAAAAACGCGCAGAAATTCCTATTTTTTGTGATTCGTCGAAAAAACGATGCCAAAATAAGTTAAAATAATTCTTCAAACCTAAGCTGATTCAGTTTCACACACAGTTAAATTCAAACATTTCTATAGAATACTCAACAGCAGCATGAGCGTTTTCTCGTAAAAAAATAACTTAGTTAATAAGTGGATACCCATTTCTACTTTATCAGAATTGCTTTTGAAATGAAAAAAACAATGTTGCCTCAACATCTTCATCTTTTTCAACCGTTTTTCTTAACTTCCTTTTAATCAAATTATCCGTTTTAACAGTGTATTTTAAAACAGTATATCTTTTTTTTCCAGTTCCGGTTCGAAAACCTCCTCGTGCCAATTTAGAAATTTATATTGTCTGTAACATGCACCCATTATACACAGACCAGGCCGTGGACAATGCGAAGGAAGTTTTTCACGCATTTGGCACTATCTAATTTATTACTTTCTTTATTGCTAGTGCACTTTGTCATGCACGATAACTAGAAGGAAGAATTAGTTCTTCCGGTATTTGAACTTCAAAATACCAGCTGAAGAGCTATTCACACTCAGCTGTGTCTAGAAAGTAAAATGAATCTGTAAAAAAAATATCCGTGAAAGATTCCGTAGTTAGTTGTAGAGCAGATACAATAAAAGAGGATGGGCTGGATATCTCGATTTTTGAACGCTGGGTACCACGAGCAGAGAATTGTATAACTTCGTTCTATTTTTTTTTATGCATAACCAAATAAACCATTTCTTTATTTTATAAAATCAAGAATATATTAAATATTTTAAATCGTTATAAAAAATAGAAAAAAAGTTCACAAAATAATATGACATATCCAAGTAAATATTAGAAGCTGACAGAACATGGCAGTGGAAATCTCATTCTGTTTTCTTCTAGAGAAATGGAAATTTTAAATTGTTTTTCTTTGATTATAAAGTCTTCCATCCTCCAAAGGATTTGGTCTTACTAAGAACTTATACTGAAATATTTCAAAAGAAGTCTATTTTAAAACAGAATTTCATTGGCATAAACAAATAAATAGGTAGAACAAACAATTTGGTTACTTAACACTTTATTTCAGCTACTTTAATCACTGGTGACAGAATTGTGCTGTTGAGAAAGCTTATAAAAATAACTTGGAAAAATAGAAGGAATTGCAAATCTAAGAAAGACGTTCCTAAATTCCAATTTTTTAGCTATTGTACAGATATATTATGAAATTTACAGTAGAAAAATACAGTAGCTGTCTTAATAAATAAACTGGCTATATTAGAATTATTTTTAGAACTTAAATTATGAAATTCACTCGTGATGATACTCATGACACAAACTTCAGTGCAACGGGATTGATAGCTTTAATTGAAACTAAACGTTTGCACCACCTCGTAGCTCAACTGTTAACGAATGAGTTATTTGTGTGAATGGATTAAAGTTCGAATCCTAGTTTACTTGGGCCTATGATGAAAAATTCTGCTTCGATTCTTTGACTCCGTGGATGAAGAGAACTTGTATCTGAGGCCCAAGCAATATATGAAGTAGTATAAAGTTGACAATAAATCAAGATCAATAACATAGGAAAATTTTTCCAAAATAAATTAAATAAGAACATATAAAGTTACTTTATCAAATCTTTATTATATCTTTTTCCAGTATAAATTTAAATAATGCATGATTCTACAGTGCTTAGTGCGAGCTATAAAAGTGTTGTAATTTTATAATAAAAATGAAGAAATCAATAAAAATAGTGAAACTAGAAAAAAAAATAGCAATAGTGTTTCCCACAGAAGCTTAGGTGTTTTTTAAATGACTAAATATTTGTGAATTGAAAAAAAAGTAATGCTTTCTTGAAACAAAATAATACATGGTTTCTTAAAGAAGAATGAAAATGAATATAAAAAACAAGTGCCTTCTTTACTAACTAATTAGGGACTGAAAGTAATGGATCACTTCATAGTATTAGCCTTACGGCTATAAAAGAAGGGGAGAGGGGTGATAGACTTGCATATTAGATTTTAAGAATCTGTTTAATGTTGATGAACTTTGAAATATCATCTCAATAAATGTATGCTTGTGCTCATCTTCAAAACGTAAAACACTTACCTGCTATAAACATAAGGCAAGAAATAAAAACTAGTTGGAATAATTTTACTACATTCCGGTCACAATATTCCAATACACAAGGAAAATTTCTCCCTAAAAATGGATATCTTCATCAATTAATGCTGTAGCGATGTTTGATTTTGTTAAAATGTTCAGCAAGTTAACTTGGGAGAAATTAAAAGATACTCGATACCATTTGGAATAAATATTATTTGGAAAACAAAAATATTTCTAATTTACATTTCAATTTTCTTACAGATTCGGTTTCGGGTCCTGAAAAGTAATAAATAATGACCAATTCAAATTTCATTTATCTAACAATTTAAAAAACAGCCAATTCAACTAAGTATTTTATGTTTTGTACTTTTCTCTAAAAGAATTAAATATTTATATAAAAACGCACAGAAATTCCTATTTTTTGTGATTCGTCGAAAAAACGATGCCAAAATAAATGTTTATTTGGAAAGCAATTAAGTTAAAATAATTCTTCAAACCTAAGCTGATTCAGTTTCACACACAGTTAAATTCAAACATTTCTATAGAATACTCAACAGCAGCATGAGCGTTTTCTCGTAAAAAAATAACTTAGTTAATAAGTGGATACCCATTTCTACTTTATCAGAATTGCTTTTGAAATGAAAAAAACAATGTTGCCTCAACATCTTCATCTTTTTCAACCGTTTTTCTTAACTTCCTTTTAATCAAATTATCCGTTTTAACAGTGTTTTTAAAACAGTATATCTTTTTTTTCCAGTTCCGGTTCGAAAACCGTCCTCGTGCCAATTTAGGAATTTATATTGTCTGTAACATGCACCCATTATACACAGACCAGGCCGAGGACAATGCGAAGGAAGTTTTTCACGCATTTGGCACTATCTAATTTATTACTTACTTTATTGCTAGTGCACTTTGTCATGCACGAAACTAGAAGGAAGAATTAGTTCTTCCGGTATTTGAACTTCAAAATACCAGCTGAAGAGCTATTCACACTCAGCTGTGTCTAGAAAGTAAAATGAATCTGTAAAACAAATATCCGTGAAAGATTCCGTAGTTAGTTGTAGAGCAGATACAATAAAAGAGGATGGGCTGGATATCTCGATTTTTGAACGCTGGGTACCACGAGCAGAGAATTGTATAACTTCGTTCTATTTTTTTTTATGCATCACCAAATAAACCATTTCTTTATTTTATAAAATCAAGAATATATTCAATATTTTAAATCGTTATAAAAAAATAGAAAAAAAGTTCACAAAATAATATGACATATCCAAGTAAATATTAGAAGCTGACAGAACATGTCAGTGGAAATCTCATTCTGTTTTCTTCTAGAGAAATGGAAATTTTAAATTGTTTTTCTTTGATTATAAAGTTTTCCATCCTCCAAAGGATTTGGTCTTACTAAGAACTTATACTGAAATATTTCAAAAGAAGTCTATTTTAAAACAGAATTTCATTGGCATAAACAAATAAATAGGTAGAACAAACAATTTGGTTACTTAACACTTTATTTCAGCTACTTTAATCACTGGTGACAGAATTGTGCTGTTGAGAAAGCTTATAAAAATAACTTGGAAAAATAGAAGGAATTGCAAATCTAAGAAAGACGTTCCTAAATTCCAATTTTTTAGCTATTGTACAGATATATTATGAAATTTACTGTAGAAAAATACAGTAGCTGTCTTAATAAATAAACTGGCTATATTAGAATTATTTTTAGAACTTAAATTATGAAATTCACTCGTGATGATACTCATGACACAAACTTCAGTGCAACGGGATTGATAGCTTTAATTGAAACTAAACGTTTGCACCACCTCGTAGCTCAACTGTTAACGAATGAGTTATTTGTGTGAATGGATTAAAGTTCGAATCCTAGTTTACTTGGGCCTATGATGAAAAATTCTGCTTCGATTCTTTGACTCCGTGGATGAAGAGAACTTGTATCTGAGGCCCAAGCAATATATGAAGTAGTATAAAGTTGACAATAAATCAAGATCAATAACATAGGAAAATTTTTCCAAAATAAATTAAATAAGAACATATAAAGTTACTTTATCAAATCTTTATTATATCTTTTTCCAGTATAAATTTAAATAATGCATGATTCTACAGTGCTTAGTGCGAGCTATAAAAGTGTTGTAATTTTATAATAAAAATGAAGAAATCAATAAAAATAGTGAAACTAGAAAAAAAATAGCAATAGTGTTTCCCACAGAAGCTTAGGTGTTTTTAAATGACTAAATATTTGTGAATTGAAAAAAAAAAGTAATGCTTTCTTGAAACAAAATAATACATGGTTTCTTAAAGAAGAATGAAAATGAATATAAAAAACAAGTGCCTTCTTTACTAACTAATTAGGGACTGAAAGTAATGGATCACTTCATAGTATTAGCCTTACGGCTATAAAAGAAGGGGAGAGGGGTGATAGACTTGCATATTAGATTTTAAGAATCTGTTTAATGTTGATGAACTTTGAAATATCATCTCAATAAATGTATGCTTGTGCTCATCTTCAAAACGTAAAACACTTACCTGCTATAAACATAAGGCAAGAAATAAAAACTAGTTGGAATAATTTTACTACATTCCGGTCACAATATTCCAATACACAAGGAAAATTTCTCCCTAAAAATGGATATCTTCATCAATTAATGCTGTAGCGATGTTTGATTTTGTTAAAATGTTCAGCAAGTTAACTTGGAGAAATTAAAAGATACTCGATACCATTTGGAATAAATATTATTTGGAAAACAAAAATATTTCTAATTTACATTTCAATTTTCTTACAGATTCGGTTTCGGGTCCTGAAAAGTAATAAATAATGACCAATTCAAATTTCATTTATCTAACAATTTAAAAAACAGCCAATTCAACTAAGTATTTTATGTTTTGTACTTTTCTCTAAAAGAATTAAATATTTATATAAAAACGCACAGAAATTCCTATTTTTTGTGATTCGTCGAAAAAACGATGCCAAAATAAATTTATTTGGAAAGCAATTAAGTTAAAATAATTCTTCAAACCTAAGCTGATTCAGTTTCACACACAGTTAAATTCAAACATTTCTATAGAATACTCAACAGCAGCATGAGCGTTTTCTCGTAAAAAAATAACTTAGTTAATAAGTGGATACCCATTTCTACTTTATCAGAATTGCTTTTGAAATGAAAAAAACAATGTTGCCTCAACATCTTCATCTTTTTCAACCGTTTTTCTTAACTTCCTTTTAATCAAATTATCCGTTTTAACAGTGTTTTTAAAACAGTATATCTTTTTTTTTCAGTTCCGGTTCGAAAACCTCCTCGTGCCAATTTAGAAATTTATATTGTCTGTAACATGCACCCATTATACACAGACCAGGCCGAGGACAATGCGAAGGAAGTTTTTCACGCATTTGGCACTATCTAATTTATTACTTACTTTATTGCTAGTGCACTTTGTCATGCACGACAACTAGAAGGAAGAATTAGTTCTTCCGGTATTTGAACTTCAAAATACCAGCTGAAGAGCTATTCACACTCAGCTGTGTCTAGAAAGTAAAATGAATCTGTAAAAAAATATCCGTGAAAGATTCCGTAGTTAGTTGTAGAGCAGATACAATAAAAGAGGATGGGCTGGATATCTCGATTTTTGAACGCTGGGTACCACGAGCAGAGAATTGTATAACTTCGTTCTATTTTTTTTTATGCATCACCAAATAAACCATTTCTTTATTTTATAAAATCAAAATATATTCAATATTTTAAATCGTTATAAAAAATAGAAAAAAAGTTCACAAAATAATATGACATATCCAAGTAAATATTAGAAGCTGACAGAACATGTCAGTGGAAATCTCATTCTGTTTCTTCTGTGAAATGGAAATTTTAAATTT
>BMAO01032201.1:0-13929 GCA_019973975.1 Trichonephila clavata | reverse complement strand
AATGTGAAACAATGTATTAAAAGTATAATGAATGTATTCAAAAAAATTTGTTGTCTGGAAATTATTCTTATGACATTCTGTTTGATATTTTTTATCAATATAAAGCTTCCAAATTACGTTTATAAAGTAACCTTTTTTATTTTCCATTCTTTAATTTTTTGCATCAGAATGGGCCCAGACTTCTTGCAATATGTTCAATAATTAACTTTTCTGTTTGACGTTAGATCCATAAATGTTATTTTCTGCTAAACTTTAAGGATTTTGAGTCGCAATCACTCAGAAGGGGAAACAAATCTCATTTAGCATTCATGAGTTGATTCCCTCCTGTCATTAGGCAGCGAGTATCTCCATTGTTCCTGATGTAACATTAACATTCTTGTCATACTCGCCAGCATGTTCTTTTTGCCATTTGTGATATTCCCATAAATCCCACAAACTCTGATAGTAACAGTAACAATACTTCTCTTAAAGTAAAATATAAGTCTACTAAGTATTGCAGTAGATATGTATAATCCTAAGATATATTGTTAAGAACCAACATGCGAGACTCAATGACTTCTATGTTTTTTAGAGAAAATCGACTTATGTGATTTCTGTTGGTGCTTGTCAGAGCATTTCAAGTATTTTTCCTTTACTTTCTTTTTGATCAGTATGTTATGTATGCACTGTGCTGATATTTTTTATCCATGTCGTAATTTTCAGCAATAAAGAAAATTTCTCAAGAGCATCATGGCTTCTGTTTATAGAAACCAACACACTAACCAGATTGCTATTTATATGAAGCGAGCTTTTTCCCTCCATTTGAACATTTGAGTAACAGTTCCATAACTTTAGTTACAAGACCTGCATAAATGTTACATTTTTAAAGAGTATCCCAAGAATGCTAGTCTTTGATAGCAACACAGTGCAAAAAGCTTTTGAAGGAGCTTTCTACAATTCAGAAGCTTGTGTTTTAAAATGTAATTTGTTTCGGGTTGGGAAAATATCATAGTGATGATTGACCTTGGTGTAAGATCTCAATATTGCAGTGTTTCATCAAGAATTGGTCAAGTTTCAGATGATTTATGCCGTAGCATATATTTCAGTGCGAGCTTTAGTTTTTCTATTTCTGGCTGTTATAATCATATTTGCTTTTCTCATCAACAAATAAAATCTAAAATTATCATTAGTTCTGAAAAGAATACTTGTTTCAGTAAAATCAATAAAAAGTTTAAATAATAATATAAAACAAAAATGCACGTGCAAGTCTGAATGAATTCAGTTCAGTTCAATGTTGTACCCTTGAAATATTGTAGAACTGGACAAAACATTATGTTCCAAATAAACTTATATAGAAATGGAAAGTTTCAGAATTTGAGGGACGACATCAAAAATTTTTTAACACTTTAGAGGAATTCTTTTGACTTGCACAGAGCACACAATTGAAGAATAGGTCCAATTACCTTGTTATAAAATAAGTTTCCTCTTCGTTCTTAGAGAAGGTTAGCATGAAATGTGTGGTAGTCTCCAAACACAGCAGAGAAGGAGTGTTTATGAATGTCATACTCTATAATAGCACGAGGGATATTGGCGATGAACCTCGTAATTGTGATCCACAGCCAAGTGAAGAGGCTGGCACCCACTTCACCAAAATACACCACGGAACGAATTAGAGCCGCGACAGAAAAAAAGGCATCTACACGGCGGGTCTTCAGCGACACTAGGCTTGAACTCATACAACGCCGGTCACGAGCTCGTGACCCTGACACACACACTGCGGAAAATCAACTAGTTAAAATGAAAAATAAAAATCATAACATGTGCTAACATTTTCGAGAGATGGTATCTTATACTGAAACTTCTGCCAACCATTGTTTGCCGCTGGAGTGTTTCAGTTTTCACTCACACAAGAAGGGAAATATAATTATAATTTTTATATATCCTGCTCTTTGTTTCTTCTTCATTTTTGCTTCTATGTCATCTTTTGATATAGTATTGGAGATTTTCCATTGAAATTAAAGGGATAATATTCCAAGAATCTGGAGGAGCTTTAGCTAATTTAACAACTTCGATTGATATTTGTGAGACTGATAAGAGTGTTATTAAGTGGCATTCCGTATAAGAATATATAAAATCATTTTATACTTGATTATCACGTTTAAACTCTTAAAAATTATGTTTTCGTCTTCATGAATTTAAATGAGGTATAAATCTGTTGTAATGATTCCATTAGCTACCATTTCTCATGGAAAAAAAATTCATTTATTTTTTGTGAAGAACTAAATGTGAGTCAGGAATAACTAGTGTATTTAGCGAATTTCATTGCGTTAAATTTGGGACCCGTATCATTTGTATCTTTTTAATCAAAACCATCAAGAAAAATATCCCTCCCCCCACACAATTTTAAGATTTTAAACTGAACTGTCTATTGAAGAGACGCAATTTGAAGAAATTACTTATTTCGTGTAATACTAAAAATAATTTAAATTCAAAAATTTTACCAGAAGCTTAAAGAAATACAAATTTGGGTGGTTGTAACCGAAAACACGTTCAATGATGAGAGAAATAGTACATGTTGATTGTTGTTTTGCCCTTATTACAGCTTCCACATTCATTCCCGCTGATAAGTGGATCTCGCAGTTAGAAATATCCACCACTTATGTATATATTTTAGTCACTTCACTGATTGAGTCTCAAACAGTTTTGTGTAGAGGCTGATGTTGAACATAAAAACTTGTTTGTTGTTCTATGAGGGGCTTGCTTATATTTCAGAAACATCCGTCTTGCAATTGCATGATCCGCTTTATAAAAAATACAATATGCTACTAGTAAAATAAAGATAAACTTGTGTGTCTAACTTCTCTCCCTTCGAAATTTTTATCCTGAAAATTAAAAAATAGTTATTACGCTCGTCTTAAGCAAGTAATTGGAAATGAATGAGCTGGCGCCAACGTAGACATAACAAAGATAGTCGTTGGAGAGATGACCTCTGTCGAGCTTTAACCTCTCGTCATTGGAAATTTGAGTGACTGTAATGCTATGACTGTTGCCCCATGTTAAATTAAACTACTTTATAAATAAAAAGACTGTTAGAAGATTAAGAAAATATAAAATAAGAATATTAAAAATGCATTAGGTGCTTGAACAAGATAATCGAAATCAGCCAGAGCACCCAAAATAAAAACATTTCAGAATTGTGGTTGGGCGGGGTTACATAGCAAAGAGGAAATTTTGGCTTCAGTTGCGTTCTATTCCTTAAAGTTTGGAAAATTCTCTTTTAAAAAAAGATGCATCAGAACATGTACACAACGGTTCTTTTCAACGAGTGTGTGTACCAGAAATGACGTCACTGCTAAATTAAAACAAAAGGAAATTAGAAACCGAAGACAAAACAAATCAGAGAAAGAGAGACATTTTTTTTCTCTCTGAAGGATTATTGAATAAAATAGTTTCCATATAGAAATGATCTTGTCTTTTTTTGCACAACTTATTATTCATTTTTTCTGCTCGATCGTCGGTAAAATATTCTTGTTTTTCTTTTCGTCTTTATTCTTGATGCTTAATTTTGGACTTCCATAAAATACGATTTCTCTAAACAGTGGAAATTATTTGCTCAGCGATCTTATAAGTATTAAGTAACGCCGAATTTCAAAGACAATTTCTATTACAAACGGTTTGTAATTTTTGGAATCCTTGTAGAAAGATTACCACAAACCATTATAAACATTATTGAATAATGAAGAATAATTTTTAAACAAGTTTCGGTCTTATGGTTTTTGAGATGCAAAAACAAAAAACAATGGATGTGAATGATTTCCCAACGGAAAATTTTATTTTCTGTAAAGACACAATAACAGTGTAGGATTTATGCGTTTATGTTTATTCGGCAAAAATTATTTTGTACCAATGTTTTTAAAAAAAAAATATGTCTCTTACTTACCTTCCTCTTTACTGGCTCCTATTTTAAACTGTTGAGTTTTGAATTACTTTATTAGAATGGATGTCCAAATTCTTTTTTATTGCAAGATTGTTTTTAAAAAAGTGTTCGTTTTAAATCGACAACCACACTTGAGTAACGAGGAAAATAGGGAGTGTAGTTTTTGTTTCGCGACGTATAACATAAGATTGATATATTGGCAATTTATTAATACCAAATTAGGAGCAATAAATTTCAGAGAATTGAATTCGGTAATGCGAAGATGTTTTTATGAAAAATATTTGCACATAATTACTCAAAGTTTTTCTTAAAAAAAAGTATGTCTAATTTTATAAAAATCAATGTAAAATTATTGGTAGTAAAAACACCCATTCACAGGTGCTCGTCCTAAAATCTGGATCCTTTTTATGAAGTTCTGCTTCCATCATTAGTTTGTATTGAAATCGAATATTCAATGTGTTCGAAGTAAAAAAAAAAGAAAATTCACTTCTCTGAATAATTTATTAAACTGCTATTTCCTTATTGCTTAGATTAAGTGTGGGTAAGGTTAAAAATGGATATTTTTATTTCATGTAGGACGATTTCTTTTCTTCAATCACCGCAATATTTTCACAGTGCAATTGTGATGACTACTTTAAACACTATCATAGAAAGTTAGCAACTCAAGTGAAAATATTATGGAGATGCTGTAAAAACAAACGTAGAGAACCTCCCCCCCCCCTTCCTTCCTGTAACAGCTAGGTCATCGCTATGTTTAATATAGGAATATCTTCTTCATATCCATTTATGTGATGTTTTTATAAAGTTACAAGAGCTAGTTTTCTTTTCCAGACATAGACTTTCATTCGTCACTAATACTTATGTTTCTTAACTATATAAAATCATGAAAAACTGTATCTAAAGCACAATTAATTGAGACGTGAAAAAGTTATAACCTTTAACCAAACCAATAATTATTGGTTTTGTTTAACATATCTGAAGGTTGGTCTATGGCGTACGTTTCATCTTCTATAACTAGTAGAGGCGAACTTTGTTTGATGTGTAACATCTTTACTCTCTGTTGCTGGATATTTGTTGGAGTTATTTCGTGAAAAGGGTGGAAATGCGTAACAGGAAGTCGGGGAAGCGCGCGCTTTTGATTTGACCAATCAGTGCGCTTGGCGGCGTCTTTCCCGTACCCTCGGAGTGAAGTTCTGTTTTTTCTTCTCCTTCATTCAAGAGGCCCCCCCCCCCGAGCAGTCTAAGCCGTGGGATCTTTGTTTTTGTTTTGTCTTCTCACCTTAGGGTCAGAGAAGAAGCTAAAAGTCCTTTAGCTGGATCTTGTAAAGATCCAGCTAAAGGACTTTTGACCACGTGGGGTTCTACTCTAGTAGTCATATAGCGGCCAGTCTTTTTTATGTTGTTAAATTTAGCATTTCAAAATATTCGAATT
Source organism: Trichonephila clavata (assembly GCA_019973975.1). Taxonomy (NCBI): domain Eukaryota; kingdom Metazoa; phylum Arthropoda; class Arachnida; order Araneae; family Nephilidae; genus Trichonephila; species Trichonephila clavata. Next base: position 8,581 of record BMAO01032201.1, on the reverse strand, counting down.
CAAAAACTCGGTTTCGTTTTCTTGACTCTAAATCCCCTTCGCACATACCAGTAAGTATTATTAGACTTCATCCAGGATAAACTTGCGATTCTTACGCTCAATTGTCAAAGTCTCAGGGCTCGTTGTGTATGAAACCTGAGGTTATATTAATATGTGTAAACTATATTAATAATTAAACAAACTGCTAAGCGTCTGACAAAGTCCATTATTCTTAAAAAAATACGAATACGTAATACGGAATAATTCGAATAAATATTTTAGTGTATATATTTTTCATACTTTGAGGTTAATTCCTGTCCCTGTCAATATGATATTTTTAATTGTGATTTAAAAAAAACTAACTAATTAATTACACGGGTAATTTTGATTTTCTCTAATATTTCTAACATTTAAACATTTACCAAGCTATTTAAATTTTCATGATTTTGTGATTTACAGAGACGGGTTAATCCAGAGTAGAATACGTTCAATGAACACAATTCTCTCACAAACATCAACGACCTACCCAACTACTGCTTTACCAAATCTATTTGTCAGTCAGGCAACTTAACGATTGTCCACTCATAGTTTTTTTGAATGATGAACTCACAAGCTCGAAATCAACACAAATCGAAATGTTTCGACAACTAACAGTGGTACTGTTATTAACGCTGTTTTTCAACAGTTTATTAAATACTTTGAACTTTGAAATCACAAGTGTTTGTGTCATATTTTAGTTATCATAATCCTATTGTGTGCGTGTGTTTCCGCTTTCTCACAAATTGAACAAAAATAACTATTTTGATAAAAAAAATTTGCATTACTCCTTGGGTTAATTAAATAAAGTTTTAATAAAGATATAATTATTCGATAGAAAATTATTTCCAATCATACCCGATTCATTTTTTTTTCAGGATTTAAATTACTATTGCGTATTTACCACGATAACATGTCAGATGTTACACATCATATGCGACTACAGTAAGAGAAAGAGAGAGACTCTCGTTCCTTTTTTTTTTTTTTTTTTTGCGAAATGGATCAAATTTTACTCATTATTTTTTTAATATTAATTCGTGGGTACTAGCTCACTTAAAACAGGAGAGAGAGATATGTTAGCAAAGAAAATATGATAGTAAACTTTTTTTAACTTTCATTTTTTTAAATTTTCAAAAAATTTTAGTTTTTGCAAATAAACAGAAAAAAAATAAAGGTCGGCGTCTAGAAACAGTTTTTAATTACTAATAACATGAATTACCACGCCAGATGATACCTTGCACTGAATATTTTATGGAACGATAAATAAAGAAAAGCACAAATATTACCAGAAAAATTCTTTGTTCCTAAATCTAATTATAAATATGAGTAAAGTAAGGTGCTAGCTCAGGTGTCGTATTTGTCATTGACCGAGATTTAAAATTACGAGATCCGTTGCCAATCAGTGCTAGTAAGAAATGGAAGTAAATAACAAATATGTGTATGCTTGATAAAAATTATTGCGTTTTGAACGGTTTTTAGCGCGTTTTTCACGTAGTGGAACAAAAGCGCTATTAGGACGCAAATTTCGTCTTCGCCTTCATTCCATATTTTGTCGTACCTTTTTCTCAGTCAATAAGCAACCAATTGACCTCGGGTTTTCGGCATTTGGTCGCATTTGTGCCCTAGATGAGCCGAATCATATTTAAATTTTCCCATAGTTTTCCCGAATTTTCCTACAAATTTTCCTGAATTTCGCTAGTTTGCTTTTTTGTAGTGCTGATACAGATTTGTGTCATTCTTTCTTTTCAGCTAAATAGTAGTACATTTAGAAGAGTGGTACAGTACACTACTTTCTGTTAGTAAAAAGTTCATTAGTTGCATTATTGTAAAATACAACATGTGAAAAACGCGCTAAAATTACTTGGCCATGCCAATGATTGATATCTGGTTTTTTTCTTTTGCCGTTGAGAAAACTATGTCATTGATTTCATCTCCAAATCTTAAATGAAAAATGTCAAGTTTGTCAAAAAGATTTTGTAATGTTTTCATACATTAGAAAAACAGTGACATCAATGCTGAATGGTCATATATAAACGTGAATTCGAATTAACCAATCGATTTGTGAAAATTCGTCAAAGATATTGTTTTTCAATTAAAATATTTTTATGTCGCCTAGTAAACTGAGGAAACAATTCAGAGCTTGACCGCAACTGAGCCATCGAGCTGTGTTGTACGTTGAAATACCAGAAAATAGTTAATCGATTTCTTCTAATGATTTTGAATGGCCGCGGTAGCCGAGTGGTCTAGGCATCGGATTGTGGCTAGCATGTCACGAGTTCGATCCTAGTACCACTGAAGACCCGCCATGTAGGGGGGAGATGCTCGTAAATCTGTCGAGAGCTTAAACGTCCTCCCTATAGTGTGGTAGTTAGGAGAGGGGGTGCCAGATCAGGTGTCGTCCGCGTCACTTGACCATGGTTCAAAATTACGCGGACCGTCCCCAAAAGCTCTCGTGTAGCTAAACAGTGGGACGTTAATATTCTCTCACTCACTCTAATGATTTTGAATTAATCACTTTTATTACTTGAAAATTTTTTTAACCTTGTTTTGTGCATAGAATTTGCTAATGTATTATATTATGCAACAAAATTCTATCTGAGAATGTCTTACACTTTGTTAGAGCTTCTGAATGTAATAATTGTTTTCCTATCCTATTGGGTGTGCCTTAGTTTTCCTATGAACGTTTTAAATCAAATTAACCTTTTGACATTGTAAATGTGAAAGTCATTCCTATCGTTGTGCTGATCTGTTAAATATAAATTCATTCCGTACTGTTTCACAAAACATATGAATATTGAAACGGTTATTTTAACATTTCGGATTTGTATCTTGTATACTAAATTGTATCAAGCGAGGTGTTCTAGATTAGATAGAAAATGATTTATAAAATGATTCGCAAAAAAGTTCTGAGTTTATCTACAAGTTAGTTTAAAAAACATTCATAACTGGATATGAACAGTTAGAACTTAAATATAATCCATATTTTATTAAGGTCATTCAGTTTGACTAGTTTCTTAAACTTATTCAAAGTTCCTGTTTGAATATCATTGGTTGGGTTGCTTTGCAACAGTTCTTTTTCTCATTGCCTATTTTCTGTACACATAAAAAGTAGGTAACAATAAATAAATAAATAAAACATATTGCAATGAAATATTTTTCTTAAAAAAATATTTTTTTTTTTCGATTTGCGTGTGTTGAAAAAGGTCCAGCAATAACTTATGAAAGCGATTTCTTGATACTTTGTTTATTGTTAATTTAAATATCCAGACCATATAAACAGTTTTTACACCGGATGGTATTTTCTAAGAACAAGATTCTTAACTAGTATTGTTCCAAATTTTTCTTTTTGACCAATGGTCAAGTCACACAGACCCCCTCCTCTTTTTTCCCCCTTATGTATATTTTTTAATGCATTCGGGGGGAAAAACTGCAGTTTTATGGAATAATAATTTTTTTTTGTTTTTTTTTTGTAAAATCATATTAATAAAAATGAATCATCGATGGAAATGTATGTTGCTTTCACAGATAAAATCATATTAATGCTAAAATAAAAATACTTTTGTATAATTTTATATATACTGCTGTGTGTGTGAAAATCCAAATGTCCAATCTCTGTGCATATGAATACAGAGTTGTCTTTTTAAAATTGCTTCACATGAAATTTTTTTATAAATTTTTATTTTGGAACTGATGGAATGATAATGAAAATGTTTTATTTCCTTACGTCCACTTGAATAGCCGTTGAAATAATTGGTTTTCCGAATTATAAATCTTTTTTTTTTTTTTCGTGTCCTATTTCGGAAATTTTTTCCTTGCACAATTTTCTCTTTCTATGAAGCAAAATAAAAGTGTTGGTTTGCAATCGAATATTAATCTGAATAATATTTGGACAACAAATGCTTATTTAAACTAAAGTGCAGACGATGTTAAATGTACTCGATCACATTTTATAACGATCGATGACGATTAACAGTATCGATTCGTTTCAGCGTATAATATATATTTTTTAAATAGAGTTTATTGAAATAACAAAAGCAATTCGAATTTAATTAATTTCTAGTCGTTTAATATTTCCTGTATTGACCATTTCATTCGATTTCTGCTCAAGAATAATTTATTATTTTACGCAGCATTTTTATGAAAGGAAATCGTTTTCGGATTCTTCTGGTTTAGTAACAGAAATAGCTACAGAGAATTTAACCTTTCTTAATCATTTACTTATGTTTCGAGTGAACGGTTCTACGATCGCATTAACCTTGTCATTGTATTTTGTAAGTTAGTCTACGGATAATTATTGAGAAAACTATTCTTGTATTTTGATGTGACTATAAATTTCAGGTAAGAGATCAAGTTATATAAATATTTTTATAAAATTATTACCATGAATGGATACTTTTTCTATAGGATATGGTTGGCAATTTTATAACTATAATGTAGTTGAAAAATTTTAATTTCTCCTTCCATTTTTAAATTTTGTATGGAGTTGATTGTTGCATTTTCATTTCTTAGAATAAAATTGCCGTTTTAACTTATTCCAATTTGCAATGTCATTATCAATTTTTTTTTAAATGCTAACTGCTTTTCAACGAGAATTACATTCTCAAATATAGATATCAATTACGATTTTTTATAAATGATAGGACAGCATTCTATTTATTTTCCTCCACTTACTGATTTAAAAACCCGATTTCTTTTACAAAATTTTTGAGAGGAGTTCTAAAAAATTATCAATTTAGTCGTTTTTAAAATTTTAATTTTTTGTTATACTTTCAGAAATGTTACACAAGTTATGGCAGTACATTTCTGAAGCTGTTTTTATTTTAAGATCGAATAGTTGAGCAATGAATGTCTAAAAAAGGAAAAGAGGTTAAAAAAAACCTCCAAAATTCATGGAGTTTAAATTTACTTGGAATTAATACCTCGAAAAGAAACATTCGATTTCGATTCCAAAATTTTCTGTGTAGGATTTTTTTATTCACAAACTCTGAAATATTTCAGTTATTCCAGGGTTCGCAATCGATCCATTTTCATTTTCCGCATTCCTTTTATTCGCATTTTTTTTATTCCATTCAAAAGGATGTTAGATATTTTTCTTATTAACTCATTCAGAGAAAGGAAGTTTTTAAAGATTTATCCACATCAGACATGTCTCTGAGAAGAAAAGAAATAAAAAGCAAGATAGTGTTGTTACATGAACGTCTGAGAATGCGTCGTTTTAACTGCGAATTGCAAAAGGATTTACAACCTTCGAAGTATAATGACGTGCAGAAGGAAATTCACGTTTGTAATTATAACGGTTTTTTCTTTTCCTTTTGTTTTAGATGGTTTGCCTTTTCTCATCGTGATTATAATTTTCAGCTATATAAATGGAGAAGTATCGTACGTTTTAAACGGAGTCTTCGATCTTTTCACCACTATAGGGTCCTGAATTTTCCTGAATTGTGTTTCGAATTCTCTTTGTCTTCAAGACAGAATAAGCCATTCCTCCTGGATCGGAAATCGGGAAGAGGTGTGCGAATTGATTTTCTATATAAATTACAATGCAAGTTTTTTTTTAAACATGAATCCAGGACTTGTTTTTATGCGTGTGGATTTCGCTTCCGATCCATCTAATGAGAGCATTTATTTCTCTTTTACATGGGGATGGGTTTCTGAACTTATGTTTTGCCTTCATGAGCTCTGAAATATTTTGGGGGAGAGCAAGGTGTGAATTCGTTTGGTTGTAGCAATGGAATGACCGTTTGAAATTATGGTGCTGAAATTCTTGACAGCTTCGTCTGATTTGTGAGTATTAGGATTTCTCATTATGTTGCGGAGAACCAAGTGATGATTGATTCCAGTTGGTCGATTTTAAACCGTTTACCTGTGGAAAGAAATTAATAGTTATAAAGTCAAAAATAATTAGATTGGGGTTGGTGGCAACTACATGGAATGAAATTACGCACGTATGAGTAAAATTAAATGCAAACTCAATATTTAACACATAACTCAAAGATGTGGAGAGTGAAGGGATCATCAGAAGCTACACTATTCAAGGACGAGATATGTGCGGTTGTCTAGTTTCAAACTGGGGTTTTGTTGTAGAGGTTTCCAATGAGAATTCCACCGTTGTTGTGTGTGAGAGTAGAATCATGTAAAGTGGTGTTAAGGAAGCCGTGCGGAGGTCTGTTAATGTAAGCCTCTCGATTTTAGCGTTGTCTACTAGAGTTGTAATAACAATAGTGCTGAAGCTTTAAACTCACAGCAGCACAATTCTTTAAAATATTATTGCAGGTCTGACATCTACCCGACGTCAACTTTCGGTGTAAATAATCTGCAAATACTGAATAGACAAGGATGTGACACATAAAGCATTTAATGACCGGCAATAGCAATACACAACGTTACAACAATACGATTTAAGCACATCTAAAGTAAGAACAGAACCGCAACAAAAAATGACGTCCTTCGCTTGATGCTGATTGGTTGGAGAGGGGATGCCATTCGCAACAAGTGCATTCGTATAGATTGCATACAGTTCCGTTTATTTTAGAGCAAATATTTGTCCAATGGAGTCTATATATTCCGCGAAAGTTTTTACTCTGGAAACCACGATTTATATTTTTCGCGCTTTTCACTGTCTTTGAATATTATAAACCGGAAGTTTTATGATTTTACTTCTTAGTTCGATTATAAATCGAGCCACACAACGAGGGAAATCAAATATTTCTGCACCACGAATGAAAAATAATTTATTCTAAGCGAAATCAAATTATACAACTATTCTTCTTTTAATGTGCCTAATGATTAGACTGATTTTGTAAAAGTCATCCTATTTTGTTGCAAGTAGAGAAGACAATTTTTAAAAAAATTAATGATTCTTAAAGGATTCCAGCCCCGAAATCCAGTTTTGTTTATGCAAAATGTTTGTGAAAGGCTGTTACTAAAACAAAGAGCATCCTGCTTATTGTAGACTTTTGAACTCTAAGCAAGTCATTGCTGTTATGTGAAATCGAAGAGCGTTTAATTGAAACATATATGTTAATGTTCTGTTTCAGGCAAAATACCAATCGTAACGAAAGTTACAGTCGCACCATAACGTTTTATGTGGAATCTTAATCAACGCAGACCTTTAAATTTCTAAAATATTTAACTAACATTACAATAAATAGTGATATAACTTTTGGTTTCTTGCTTTTAGAACATTGCATTTATTTTTAAATTTCAAAATATTCGTACATGTTATGTCTTGAGATTAAAAAGCTTAAAAGGATTTTTTACGATATTTGCTGGCAGACGATCCATTACAATATGAGCAGTCCATCTGGTATTTAGGTGAGTGAGGCTGACTGCTGTGGCACTGGACCTGGGTTTGATTCCCGGAGAAAGCATGGATGTTTGTCAATGCAAATTGTCTCTGCGGCATGGGGGTAATCTTAATAACCGTCCAGCCTCTCAATAACCTTAATGACCCTCTCAAGAGGTTGTGGAAGGAGATGGAAGTCCTCTAATCCCCCTAGTGTGCTCTCCCTCAAAATTCGGGTGGAACCGAGCCAAATGGTACAGTCACCTGCATGGTGCTCAAAGCTACGGCTAACGACAGGTGTACATCTAGCCCTTTATCACGATGAATTTCACGGCTTCGATATGGCAGCTTGAGACAAGTGGCATTAGAAATAACAACAACTACATCTAACTGGAAAGAAAGTCGCTAAGAATCGTTATCGAGCCGTTTAAGAAAAATATTTTTGATAACAATTATTCAGCGAGCATTTATTATTTTTTGACCCTAAAACTTATATTTAAAGCACAAGAAACGCATGTACATATTTCCATGAAATATTGAGCCACAAATTATCTTTTACATTATTTTTAATAGAAATAACCTGATTTTAACTCGAAAACTCTACTTAACCTTCATTCTTTCTGCAGGTGAATATTAAGTTTTTCAGGTGAATTTTATTTATTTTTTTAAAGTATTTGGGCAGTGTACATCTCGAAAAGGCCGATATGAACGACTCTCTGTTTGAATTCGTTTACAATGGTTATTATTTCATATTTTCTTGTTTACTTTCATGCGATGAATTTTCAAAATCCCAACTCATCGGCCAAGAGAAAGAGAAAAAACTTGTACGTTTAAGTGCAAAAGAGAGACGTTACAGCGCTCTCCATGCTGGGATAATACAATTGGAGCCGGAAACGCATCACAAGAAGAAGCAAGGAGAAAGGTTTGAAGAATAATCTCGACCGGAAGTTACGATGGAATAATCACGCGATGGGATGGCTGCATTCAACTGACATCCGGATCACGTGTACATGACGTCACTTGTACCCGCCGATTTCAACAGCACAGCCATCTTTTTGTTGCTTTCGTTACGTGCAGATTGAAGGTAAATGGCTAAATGTTGCGAATCGTACGGTTGTACTATCCCAATTGAAAAAGGAAAAAAGGTGTCCAACTCAATCTTTCTTCAAATTTCAGTTCAGATAGGAAAGTTGTATACCTATTATTTTTAGTCAAGAAAGCATTTTCACCTTCTGTGGATTGAAGGATACTTTTGCAAAATGTAAGTGTTTCAAAGAAATT